>JAGDQP010002033.1:0-42026 GCA_022664845.1 Lepisma saccharinum | reverse complement strand
ATAACCAATTCAAGAGTTATATCCGTACCGATTTTTAATTATCTTTCATGTTCATTGTTGAAAGAGCTTCAGTGTTATAAGTTTGGATATTAAAAAAAATGAAGCTCTTTCAACAATGAACAAGAAAGATAATTAAAAATCGGTACGGATATAACTCTTGAATTGGTTATGAACTTTCTTCCTTGAAAGTTTGAACTCTCTACGCTTGAATTTGTAGGAGCAGCATTGAAATTTGCTGCAACGATAAAAATACATTAGACATATACGGAGATAGTGCTGCCATCTTTTGTTGAAGTTCATGGTTTTACAGTAACCTTAAGGCTTCCGGGACGGATTCACAAACGTGTCGTAATATCAAAAGTTGCCTTGTGTGCTTTATTGAGGCAAAGACGACTAAGTTCTCAATTCACATAATGAACGGAGCATCAGTCACCGAAAACCTTAAGTTCGTCTTTAATGCTTGATGTGTATTCACGACCACAACCTCTTCTGATCGTAGAAGTTGCCTTAACGTTAAAGGTGTAAACGCCACCCGTAAGTAACCAAAGCTCCATGAAGGACTTGATATTTTACTCAGCTCTGACAGGAAAATCTGAGGGAGTGTGGCACTCCTGGTGTCAGAGGAATTGAACACCAAATAAAAACCTTTCAGTCATTATTAACACAAAAGAATTATTTTAATTCCGGTCAAGGGAGAATTTTCCAATATTGTGGCTTAAGCCTCTTATAAATTTTAGTCACGGTGACCTTGCAAAAGAAAAAAAACTTACGAAAAACCCTGGGTGTTACTGAAAGATCACAGTTTGTAGTTAATTTTATCTACGGACTTACCCTTTAACAAATATTAAAGAAATATGTATTATCATATTTGAACAATTTGTAATATTATTCTTTCTAGGAACATACTTGTATCCTGTAAGTCACTTGATATTACGTGTACACCACTTGCTCTTAGCCTGCATGCAGTTATGATTGGGGAAATGGTTTTTGGTGTGATGTTTGTCGCGTAGTTGACCTTCTAAAATGGCTTTCTCTTTAATCTGATGACAGTCATATCTCTATGGATTGCGCTGGTTCCTCAGAAAAAAATGTTTTCAAATAGCCTTGCTGTTTCAATTAAAAACTTGAATTGCAAAACATCCCAAGACCAACGAAACATCCCATTTTTCACGAGGAATAAACAACAATCCAAAGTCTTCGTATGTTATTCCATGCAGTTGAAATTATTTTGTATTAAAAAACGTTTCTGTGGTGGGATTAAGATGTAATATTTATGCAAGTGGATAGCCCTTACAACATAGAACAGAAAAAAAATGGAAATACGAAATAAGTGAACTTGAGATGTTTTCCAATTAAGGTGTTCAAATGTGGTAGTAAACTCTCTTCTTTAAATTTCGAGAACGAAGTTCTTATACATGGTGACTCAAAAGTTACTCTTTCCGGAAATAGGCTTGCTTTTCATGAAAGCGTGCTTCGCCTTCGATTTGGTTCAGTAGCTAATTGAAACACGTGTTTAAATGTGTATTGTACGTGTGGCACGAGTTTCTATTGGCTACTCATAGAAATGGCAAGCAGAGCACGCAACGAGCGCATACCCAGATAACCCAACTTGGAGTAAGTTTGTACGTAGTTTGGCATTGAATTTCTACAAACTTGCTACAATCTTGCGGCAAACTTGATAGTTGACACATTCGAAATTTGCGGCAAACTTTGCGCGCCAAACTTGCTAGATATTTGTCTTATTAAACATGAAGCTTGTGACGGAAAAGGGGACTCGAATCTAGGATCTTCAGTTTTGTTTGTAGTCGGTCATTCTACCAACTGTTCTATCGCTCCACTCTTAACTACCTTCTATTTTGCTAGTCATTTTGTGTTTTACGTATACATTTTCTTAAGTAAATGATGAAACCCGAAACTGTCAAAGCTTATTGGTCCTGTTTCAGAGCTATGAAGCCTGCTTCGTTGACTTTTCCCAAGCGAACCTCTAGACTGGTCTTTGTATTATGTATAATGAAAGAAAAGAATGTTTACCTAACTTGAATTGTTTAGCTTCAAAATATTGTTGGGTTATGCCTGGCAAGAATAGTTTATAATGAACTTCATAGATAATATATAACTTCCTTACAAAATAAACAAAATTTAATATCGATATCTCTTAGAACCCTCTGATAGTTTCAATATCACACGAAAATAAATATACTGTGAAAACCTGGTCACGGTCAATGTTCCCACTTCCACCTCGATCGCTTTTCCAGCATCTGAGGCACTTACTTCAGTTACAGTGAACCCGTTTTCCCGTGTGTCGTCAGAAACAGCAAGAACTTCTTAGTAACCTTGTACATGAAAGATCAAAATATCAATTAAATGTATTATTATTTTATATTTAATTTTTAAAACACACTAACAAATGCAAATCGAAACCTTATTATGAAGAAAATAACAATGTGACAACAATATTGTAATAACCGGAAATTAAATTGTTGTTTTGTTGCTCAGCAACGAATCGACATCGTATATAATTATGCACTTTCACGATTATTTCTTTACAAACTTATTATTCTTTGGAACTAACACGTACTACGTTGAACATAAGCAAGATAATTGGGGAAAAATAATTTTAATCAATTTCGTATTCAATTTTATATTCTCGCTTAGTCGTTACACCAAAGGTCTGCTCGATCTTCCTTACTGTGAGGGTATAGACCCCTCATCTATACGTCAAATATGTTACCAGACATTACGGCGTAGGGGACCTATAAGTCTCGGTATCTGCTGCGAGTGAAAAAAAGAAGTTTGTTCAGATTTTTGTGTTACGTTAAACGGGAGGAATGTCGACGCGTACTTATTGAACGCTGTACTAGCAACTTCCTTTGCTGGTGACGTTCTGTTATACAACTAGTTACATGTCATATGTGTATATTAGAACAATATGGCATTGGCAAGATATAATATTCACATCACGTTAATAAGAAAACGTCAAATTCCTTAAATGGGGGATTCCTTAAATGTTTTTTCCTTAAACGTGGACATCATCAAATTCTTAATTCCTTGAATGTTATTTTGTGTGGAAATAGAACAATTATCAATTAATGTGTTACTAAAGAATGAAATAATGCTTTAAATGGCGGCATTCGTGGTCCCAAACTGACCCAAATTTCGTCTAATTTGTGTAGTTATTCTTGCTTCGTAAATTCTGGTCCGTAAATTTCCTGATCGAAATATTAATTCTATCCTGCTTCACAAACATTGGTTGGTTAATTTAAAGATAAAATTGTACTGAAAGTATGGAACGCTTGGAAGGAAAATTAATGTAAATGACAAATTGCATTTATTGAAATAACCTCTGATTTAAAAAAAAGTTTCTGATTTGCCACAAAGTATTTTGAACATAAGATAGGAGCCACTAAGAAGGCCCAGCAGGTAATAAGGATTCTCGCACTTAGTTTCTTTGACATCGATTATTCCCTTCTGGTAGCAGTCCTTGGATACTATCTAGGGGTAAGAACTGAGTATAGGCTTTGAAGCTAGATAGACGTGTGCGTGAGTGCTCCGTGATTCGATTTTTTTCATGAGGAGAAACGGGGCGGACCAAAAAAGTAAGTAGATATTTTTATTCATGAACATAAGTGGAACGTTACCTGAAGGTGCGGCTCTCGTGTTATTTTTTTGAAGGAGATATCAGAAACAGAAATTTCCCATGTTGATCATATGGGAATAAAGAGAAGTCATCCACGTTGGCTCTGAGATCTCTACATCACCAGAGTGTCTTTGACCGTGGACATCTGGCGTCCTTGAAAGGACAATCAATTGCCAGTTCACAATAATAAAAATTTTACTAAGTTCTTTGTGTTTTACTAAGTTCTACATCGAACTATTTAAGCTTGTGACATTGTATGGAAAACTTGCTACTTTTTGCCTTTAATCGGTTGACACCTGATGTCTCTCGTAGACACGCGTGTTTGTTTTCTCTCTTCAATGTCATCCTTCTTTGGCTGCTGTATTACATTGCATTCTTTCTACTAACCAGCCACACGTGCCTCTTCATTAACCAATACCCTCCGTCCATCCTTTGCATCTGTTACGCTTTCATCATACACATGATTCTTTTCCAGGCGGGCTTCAATGCAAGACTTCTGTGACATCACGGACGCCTGATAGCACTGACCACTAGACCAACGAGGACGTCTTTTTTACTACACTGCACCTGTTGAGATGCGTACTCACCACCATCCGACTGGATACTCCTAGTCTCTCTCATTGCTAATAAATAAGCCAAACGCTCGTTGACTGTTTTTAATTGTTCCCCCTGTCTGATATGCAACCACGCATTATTTTATACAAATGGTCATAACATTAATTCTCGTTGAGACATCGATGAGACGGCAATGAATTATTATTACCTGTTGGCAACTCATCCCATTTGTGGTCCTTTCGACCCATCTTTACTTGGAAGATTTTCTGGGAATCTCCTACTTCCTTTGGGGAATCCCTTGCGCCCTGCTTGTAGCATTTTCCAATATGGATTTTTGGATAGTCCGGGTGCGACTTCCTCTAATTTACTCTCAACCGCATACTCTCCGATTTTTCGTCTTCGCAATAATCCGCTCTGAAGTTAATTTTCCCACGCTTTCGGCAGGCTGTAGCTCCGTAACGCCTCGGAATTTCCCCCCGTTCCCTGGGCTTTTTTCTTTATTTTTCACTGTACTATCACCTCCCGAAGTATGTCGGTCCGTAACCTTACCACCCTGTATATACCAAATAGGTCAGTCAGATTATAACTTTTCTTTATATTAATTTGTAAGCATATTTGAAACACTAAATTTTGTTTAGGTTTGAGAACATTTCACTTCTGAAAGTGAGTCAATGTGGGGTGTTACGTGTTTTGGAAGTCAAATTTCGTTTGTCTAACAAATTCTGGTTTACCTGAAAAGGTGAGGAGGCCTTAAGGAAGGCCCTTGCTTTTTCAATTTTTGTTCACAAGTTTTGACTTACCGGTACCTCTCCCTGAGAATTGAAATTTTGTTTTGTTCAGAGTAGGTCCCCCCAATGCAGATTTGACACAAATGCAGTCCGCGGTCCGCCGGCGGCATGTCACTCCGTTCCCGCCATCGCCCCGACCAGGCCGCTCTCGTCCCGCCACTGAGCCGCCGCCTCCCCGCTATACCGCTCGACTCCCCCCAATCACCCGCCACTATACCGCTCTCGTGCCGCCCGTCTTCCCCCTGGTATTCCTCTTTTCGTCAGATTTGCTTTGACACGAAAAAGTGTATTGCACGCAGTGGTAATCCATATTCAGTTTGCCTTTTTGCATTGTCTTCGCTGTTATTTATTTCGTAGTGAGTGAAGTTCTTCAGTGTCTGTGCTGGGATTCGTGCCTCCGACTGTATGCGAAGATATTTAGAAGTCTGATGCCTTACTCACTCGGCTATGCTGGTCTTCCAACTGGGTGATGTTTTTGCATGTCTTTTGTCTTACGAAGACAATTGAGAAGTTTGTTTGCAAACGCTCCACGTTACCTTTTTTATTGTTATTCTGTTTTTCATATAATATACAAATTCCTTATTTGAGTTTGAAGTAAATGTTACATTAAACCATTAATGTTACAGGGATATAATATTTTCTCGTTCAAACTGGCAAAAAAAATCAATCCAGGAGCATGCGCCGGCCGGTAATTGAATCAGCGACGGCGGATATCCGACAATCGTGCGTCATGTAACAACGGCAGCTATCCACCGGTGGATCTATTTCGGCTATCCGACAATCGCGGCCGCTGTAAAAACAGCGACTATCCACCAATTTTCGTCAGTGGACCGACGGCGGATATCTGTCAATAGTTGCCGTTCGAACTACGGCGGCTATCCGCTGATGGACCAATGGCGGATATGCATCAATCGCTTGCCCTGAAACGTCGGTGGAATGGTGGATATCCGCGAATGTCCGCTGGTGGCCCGATGGCGGAGGCGGCAAATTGCTCATGGGGATATTTTGTTTATCGTTCGTATTGCTTCTTTTCAACCGTCTTCTTAACAAATGACAATCTGCGTAACGGCGTGAAGGAGTTGGCGGCCCGCATGCCATTTTCAGTTCGGGGGAGGATTCCACCGTCGGACCGCTCGAGTGCGTCGCATAATAGCCGCTACCCGTGGTAGTTCCAGGAGGGATTAAATTTTGCAGACCATCCTGAAGGTTAAGGGGGTTAACACAAACAAATTAAAACCGAGCGGCCGTAGCTTGATATAGATGGCTTAGCAGTCGGAAGTTCCTGGGAACGATTCCAGCGGCCGACTAGGGTTTTTCCTCAGTCATACCAGGCAAATGACGGGATGGTACCTACTAATTAGACCCTGACCGATTGCCTTAAAACATCTTCTCCCTCCATTTCATCCCGGCCTGAGCCTAAGATGACTAAAGGCATTAAAAAATCCAATTCAGATCAAACAAATAAACAATATTTGGCATCTACAACTAGAAACAAACAAAATATTTTCGCATTTCTTCTCTGGTATTAATTAGAAAGTTCTTCAATGTTTTTCTTATCACATTTCATAAATTTATGTTAAGTACAGCAGGCAAAATACTTTAAACATTGTGTAAATAGCTAGTAAAATCAAAAAGTTACTACAATGACCCATATACTTCAGGACAGGCGTAAGTCATAGTGCTGTTAGCCTGTTACCGCCCATAAAATTCATTTTATTTTTTACTGGCCCATATAAAATGAAGTTTGCCGAAGTTTTTACAATATGAAGAACTATCTTTGATTCCTGGTCAGGACTACGTGCAATTGGACTAGCCTGCATGTGGGCTGCCGCCATCGAGCATTATTAATAGCAAGCACATCATTAGATTTTTATTTCATAATATCATAATTGCTACTAACTAGTATTACCTAGGTATAAGTTGTTCAACGTGAAGTACATTAACATGCACGCATTCCCAGCCAGGAACAAAGAAATGAAACACTCCGTATTCGTACACATTTGATTACATTGTATTGTATGTAATGCTGATTCAACTTTTTAAAAAATTATATTTACTAAATTCTTTCTTTTCTCTGTTGGGAAGTTCTTTGCAATTGGGAAAGAATACACAACAAATTTCGTACCATGCATTTGTCTTTTTTCTGTCCTTGTATTTTGTATTCGAATATTCCAAAACTGCTATTGAATTTGGAACTACAATTTCTTGTCAATATGTGTACATGTAAGTTCCTACACTTAGACTTTTACCTACCCTGGTATGAACGATGCAATGCTGTGTAATCAAGGTCGCTTGACCCATCCACACACGCATCATGCTATAAGCAACAAGCGCGTGGCAAAAGTTACCGGACCTTGCTGTGTAATGGCAAATAAAGAACTTGCGGCTCGGCTTCCGCGACGCTATGGGCGATGCGGAAGGTATGCGTGAACGTTCCGCGGCCGCAGAGTTTTTGTCGTTGTGTGAATCACTCCATTTACTGCAATGACCCATCAGATTCCGTGCAGCCGCCTCACGGCTTCCGTTCCGCTCCTGTATCCTTGTTGTAATTGAAATATTGCATTTTTAAAATTTAAAACAACTGACTGATGTGTCAGAAAGTGTCAGGCTTTTTGCTTATAATTAGGTTTTTCTTTAAAGCATGATGATGTATGAGAATATGCCACTATTTTCTGACATGTCGTAGTTTCTTATGCTTGGATCTAAGTTGTTGTTCCTTAGTTTATACATATATAATATTCAATCCCTAGTTTCTCTTCACACTATGTCCCCTCAAGGTTTGTTTTGCCTCTGGACGGAAGACACTATATCCTCTTTTTGGACACCCTTACTTATACACTAGAAGCGCGACGAAATTTTTTGAATGGCAAAAATACGGCACGCAAAGGAGCACGAAATCTATCAGGCTGCGCTGACGGTGAGAAGAACCGAAATCTCTTGGCAGGGTTGGAAAATACATCTTAAGACTTTGATTTGGCATATATATTTTGTTTGGATTGCCTCACTTTCATGTAAATTAAAATTACTCGTGCAAATTACAATGTTTGTTCACAACCGTAGGCTTCGGTGGTAGCCTAGGTAGTCCACAGCATACGCTCCTTCCGAAAAGTTAATTTAAGTCGTCTAGACGTACAGAAAGTCTTTAATTTAACTTTCGTACCACTGTGTAAAATGTTGCGTGTGACTAATATAACTGCCACTGTTGTTCGTCATAACAAACCACCACTATTTCGGCTTCCAAGCTGTGATTCTTGCGCATGCGCATATTGAAGTGTAGTCGCTCTCTGTAGTGTTGTGTCCCTACTCTTCCTGTAAGAACGTCCTCTAGAGATGCAGGAAGTTCAGTTAGTAAAGATAATTGCATGCATATCAAAGGTACACGGACCCTAACCAGGGTCAAATTTAGGGGGTGGGTCCGGACCCCCACCCCTCTCACACACACAAACAAAGAATTTTAGGCAGAATTAGTATAACTGTAGGCGTAATTATAGGGCTACATATTTAACATACACTTCGTGCACACATACACACCTTGGACCCCTCCCAAAACCAACATCTGGATACGGGCCTGAGCCGAAACCATGTTAGAAATGAGTTTAAAAAAAAAGAACCGTTATATAGTTTATTAGGTTCAATTACAGACCTGTCCACCTAGAGAAGTGCGAATGTGGGAGGTTTACAAACCTGGAAGGGGAAAAATGCGGGAGAAAAATCATGCCAAAGAGTTAGAACACTGAAATTTAAACCTTTTAAACCATATAATTTCTCACACCTTTAGCTTAAGAGTTGACAGCTCTGCAATTATTGTTTGTTTAGCTTTAAGGTTCATCTACAAGGTAATAAAATGAAACTCTACCACCTGAATTCCTCACTCTTTTACTTTCAGGATTGTATTTTATTTCCTTGACGCCGAATTTGTACCATCACTTTCTCCAGATCTCATACAACCCGCTGATCCTATTGAAATTGTTGGTGATCCTGTTGAACCGGTTGGTGATCCTATTGAAGCTGTTGGTAATCCTGTGGAACCTGTTAGTGATCCTATTTCTGCTCCATCCAATATTTTTCCCGGGCTAGCCGTCGAAGATAGTCAAACAATGGAAGAGGTTGCGGCATGTAGAACTGCTTTAGCTGTGTTGGGCGGGCACGTAAAAAACTTATCCAACCAAAAGACGAAGGAAAGGTATGAATATGTTGAGAATGCTGTAGCTTGTAAGAAAAACGGCAATATATTGGAGGTTTCAAAAATCGTTATTTTGATTCGGGATGTGGAAAAGGAAAATGCACAGCTTACAACTCAGTCATGCTTAGTAACAAGAATGGATCAATTTTTGGAGACAGTTGACACCAATTCTTTGTCACAACACAAGCGAGATTCAATTACCTATTTTCTCTCTCTTGGAATAGATGCAAGAAGAAATGCACTTGAAGAATTTTATAATGTATTTAAACCTGGGAGAGTTGTACGCGAACCAACATCCAGCGAAATAATCAAAGCAGAAGCAGAAGCACTAACTCGAATCGAAAAGGAAGTTGAAGAGGCAGCCAAGTAATTTTTTACCAATATAAGATGTACTATTTTGTTGACCTTTTTGCGATATTTTTTATGTGTTCTATGTGGTCTATGTGGACGATGTCTATGTGTATTCGATAGGAATTATAAATGAGTAAGAATAAATATTAAAAGAATTATTTTCTTACAGAAAGTGGACATTATTTTAAATATGGTAGATAAATTTTTAAACGTCGAGAACAAAGTTATTATACACGGAGTCTCAAGTCACTATCTCATGAAATAGGGGGAGTTCAAAGAAAATACTTCAGATTTGAGTTTATAATCATGCTAGGCTACAAGCTTCCGTTTTGGAATTTTTGCACCATGTACTCAGTGCCGGATTGGCATCAAAAATTGATTCGGGAAATTCACTGCGCCGGCCCATTTCATGGATTATCACTTTTTTTTAACACTACAATGCGAGCGGCGGAGATCACATTGTAGAGTGATGGTATCCGAATTGGACCGGTGCTCAAATACTGGACCGACCAACCTGACTAAGATTTTTCTCAGGACCATGCCTTTGTCTCTGCAGGTGTATGTTACCATCACATACAACACAAACAACGAAGGCCAAAATCACTACGTTTCACATCATTAAACAAACAGAAAAGTTACAAAACGTGATAGGCTGAGCTCTCTTTTGGTGGTGTAGCTAAGAATAATAGCAGTTTAAAAGAGTTTTAGGTACTACAACTCGGGTTATTGATTTGTAGGAATACAAACTTTATTTACTAGTAAAGCCAGTATTGTATATTGACATCTATTAACAATTTGTACAATTGATATTTACAAATATTGAACATTCATCCTAAATGAAACTTCAAGACAAGAATTGCGTCACTTCAATAAATTTTTCCGGTGACAACTTTCATCTTCCTGTTATCAATATCTGCAAGAGTTTCCTTTTCTATACACATATACATGAGATCTTCTAATTAAGTGCTTTTCACCGAGATAGTTTCTACACTACTTAACAGGCTTCACTTTTTGAAGAACTTCTCTCACAGGCTACTTATGTCACAGATAATGCCAGAATTATTTAATAGGCATATAATCGGTTGATATAAGCACTATTGCACAAGCTCTAATTGTAAAGAAAAGAAAAAAAACACAATGCACGCACCTATTGCACTAGTTCGATTTGTGACCCAGGGCACTTTCAATACACGTATCTCTGTAAGCGTGACTGCAGTGGCTGGATTTGTAGTTTTCTGAAGTTCTGGCCAACCCTTGAAAAAATGCAGAGTTTATCTCTCAGCTTCTCTGCTATAACTGTCACTCCACCACCAGCTTTTCGTTTTAATTGCTGATGCAAACTGGGTAGCAAAGACATCCGATGTCTTCTTCAGGGATCCTCTAGTATACATTTTTTCTCCTTAGCTGAAATCCTTCGGATTCAATAAACGTATCAGTAAATAGTTTGATGAGTTTTAGAAGACTTTCAAGACTGCTGAAAACTGTTTCTAAGATACATTAACACATCCCGATTTTCAATCTCTCAAGCTGATCAGTATGAGGAGCATTGCTTAGAAATCTCTGTTCTCGAAGTTCCATCTCCCTTTCTATTCTTTGATCTGATTACGAAGCTTGTACGCTATCAAAACAACTAAACTTAGTTTTCATTCTGTTGATTTGCAAAGAGTTTTGTGGACGAATATATGGAACCAAAATCACGATAAAATCAAGCTGAGGTACTCAGAATCAGTTGATGAGTAACCAGTAAGTCCACTGAGCACATACGTATTTCGAGAAGTCGTTATGCAGACACAAGTACGCGTAGATGTGAGCTACAAGCACAACTTCGAACTGTGAGTAGTTTGTCATCAAAGAGTAGTTTCGTGACGACCATCTGGTTGCATTTCGCGATTTTCGAATCTGGTATGAAGCGTACGTACACACTAACTCGAAAAATAAATTGCCTGACTCACATTCAGTATCTATCCAACATAATTACTGTTGCTTCGTTTTTCTACCACTACTTTGTCCCTCCTATCAGAGAAAGTCTTTTGAGAATATCTGGACAAACAAGACTTTGTAGTGAGATCTTTCAAGTGTGCATTCTGCTATAAGTTTATCTAATAAAAACACGATGTTTCGTTGAGTAGACTGAAGAGTAAAATCGGAGACATAACTGAATCGAGTCATGCTCCTAACACTAAATTGAGAACATGCGCATAGTAACAAATATGAATATGTCCCTGTGAGGGCTTTTTCATCACTGCTTTGAAACCACTGTAATTTCCATTCATCTTCAGATATATTTTACTTCAAGCTTCAGCGTGTGACGCTCAGCTGAAGAAGTTTAGCAGCGTACGCCGTCTACTCCCTGCATATAGTTAAATATCACTCTTTTCCGAAAAGCAATGGTCGTAGTAGGCACTAGCGTCGGACCCAGATGTTTACTTCCAAGGGGACTCTCACAGTCAGTAGCGAAGTACTTATCGAAGTGGTTATATATATATATAATGTTGGTCGAAAAATTCAATTTCACGAGAGATGATAAAATAATTGATGAAGTTTCAAAATTCTGTAGAATTCGGTGGGGATCAACCTAAAAGACTCATAAAAATTTCCTATCTCCTCGCGAGTGAACGTGTATAAGATTATTAGAACATGATTCCTCGTTCTAAACATTGAGTGCTTTCTCTTGTACACTGATAAAAGTGCCTGCGTTATATCATCATCATCAAATAACTCTTACAGAAGGATTTTCCTTTCTACAGTCATCTTCGCATCAATTGCACACGCGAACCAACTAGTAAAGACATTGACGTACTGTTGAAAGAATTCGCTAGCCGCTGGTAAGGAAACACTCACCAGTGATTCCATTATCTCTCGCAAAGCATCTAACGTTCAGTGTCCGTCGTTTAGCGATAGACAATTGGAGGAAAACGTAGCTTTAACCTGTTCTGTCGGAAGAGTACCGGTACTTTCTAACATTAAGTCCATGAGTTTCGAGGGAACGCTGAATAGTTTAAAGAGTTTTTCTTTCCCAGAATGCAGATCCACTAGATAAGAGTCTCTGGCACACTTGTGTTTCTCTCAAGTAACGAATTTTGATGGAATTCATATCTGTGTACTATCCACCTGAAAAGAAAATATACCTGCTTCTTGAGCTTTCTTTGATAAGATCACTAACAAAAAATGTGGTTTAAGGTAGTTTTGACAACAAAGTTACGAATGCTCTACGTCCACCACCGCTCGTTTCGATCTGAATGCAAAGCAAAATCTCAGCATTCGAGCTACATGGCCTGCCCATCTTAGCCGTCGTGATTCCATTATTCTTATGATGCCAGGTGAATACAATATATCTGGTGTAGTAAAAAGTAATCCATTATTTTTGCATGACATTGAAGGCTTGACTTACCATAGTTAGAATGATCCGATTTAGGTCAGATATGCGCCGTTTTGTTCGATAACGTGTTGACATTTGGAAGGTAATATCATGATGCCTCTCTCATAGAAGCCCTTGTCCCTATTGGCAAAAAATTGAGACAGTCGATTTTCACAAGCCTCTCTTGAAGCGAATTTTTCACCAGCAAACGTGTTCGCCATGGACAGGAACAGATGGTAATCACTCGGTGCCAGGTCCGGACTATAAGGTGGATGCATAAGAACCTCCCAACCAAGCTCCCGGAGCTTCTGGCGAGTCACTATCGATGTGTGTGGCCTGGCGTTGTCCTGGTGGAACACAATGCCTCTCCTATTGGCCAAAGCTGGCCGCTTCTGGGCGATTGCTGCCTTCAGACGGTCCAATTGTTGACAGTATAGTTCCGAGTTAAGGGTTTGGCCGTAGGGGAGCAGCTCATAGTACATAATTCCCTGCCAATCCCACCAAACACACAGCAAAACCTTCCTGGCCGTCAACCCTGGCTTGGGCACCGTTTGCGCCGGCGCACCGCACTTCGACCACGACCGTTTTCGCGTGACGTTGTCGTAAGTGATCCACTTTTCATCACCAGTCATCAACCGCTTCAGAAATGGGTCGCTTTTGTTGCGATTCGCAGATGGAAATTCGGTCCACGAGGTTTTTTTTGCGTTAACTCGTGTGGCACCCATACATCAAGCTTCTTTTTGTATCCAGCCTTATGCAAATGGTTCCACACGGTTTTTTGTGCAATGTTTAGCTCTTGGGCAATCGAAACAGTGCTTACACGACGGTCGGACGTGACAATCTCCATGATTTTATCGACATTTGTCCTTCCAGTGCGTGGTACATCTTTGACGTCAAAATTACCGGCACGGAATCGACGAAACCAAAATTGCGCGTGATTGGCTGTTACAGTATCAGTACCATAAACACTATTCACATTTGCAGCCGCCTGGCTTGCGTTTTCCCCCTTTATCGAAGAAAAACTGTAAAATATAGCGTATTTTCTCTTTGCTAGTGTCCATTTTGACGCGCACTCACACAACGAGTCAACTCATCACAACTATCTGAACAGTGTTTGTAGTACGCAATCTCATCGTTTGAACGCCATCTCGTTGAACCCGATCGGACTTATACAACGCGAGATACAGATCACTGAAGCCATCTATTGGCAAAATAATGGATTACTTTTTACTACAGCAGATATTACATACCCTTTTGGCAGGCCTACAGGCTGAGGTAGATCTCAATTTTTTATTTTTAAAAATTCAAATCTCGCCTTATATGAGAGCTATCGAGAAACTATTTATTGATTTGTAGATTCATCATCAAGAGCTGTTCAACGATGCACCACAAGACATATATCTATATATATACTCGCTTTGTTTCGCTGCCCCCGACCCCCGTAGAGGGCTGCGCCCCCAACTTCAGTGCTTTTGGGAGGATGCGCCTCCTTTATCTTAACCAAAATCTCCCTGCACCCCCAAAGGGAAGGTTTGCCTCATTTATTGTAACGTACTCTTGGTCATACAGCTTAGAAGAAAATTTCGTTTCTCTACCTTCAATGATTTGGAAATTAGGGCGGCCATTTTGAATCCAAGTTTGACGACTCTCTGAAAGTTTTCTTATATTGTCGTGACCTACTTGTGATGGTGCACCAAGTAAAAATTCATTTATCCAGTTCAAAAGGTGTGCAAAATGGTTTTTTGGGCGGCCACTTTGGATGCAAGATGGCGACTTTTCCCAAATAATGTAATTTCCCCCTAATATACTAGTCATAATGCACCTTTATGCCAAATTTCGTATCTCTAGCTCAAACGGTGTGGAAAATGGATTTTTAGGTCCGCCATTTTGGATCCACCATATAATAGTAACATACAAGTTATAATGTACCTTGTTACCAAATTTGATATTTCTAGCTACAGCCGTTTAGGCTGTGTATTTTATATTACAATGGGTTCGGCGGTCATTTTGGAGACTTTTTCAACATTTCGTATCTCTAGCTCGAACGATATGGAAAATAATTTCTTGCTTCCGCCATTTTGGATTCCAAGATGGCGTGCTTGAATTCATTAGGTAACATTTTCGTAAACAAACAGCAATGTTGTTTGTACCTTTATGCCAAATTTGATTTCAATAGCCCCAGCAGTTTAGGCTTTGTATTCTATACAATGAGTTCGGCGGCCATTTTGGATACAAGATGGCGATCGATTTTGCTCATTAACGAACTTAACCGAGCTATTAAGCCTAGAAATAACGTATTAAAATTTGGTTCAAATATCTTCAAAATTATGGCCGCTAGCGTGTTAATATATAAATACAGGGTATGTCCGGAAAGTATCGGGACTGGTCTCAGATTAAATCAATTTATTCACATTTGTGTACAATGAACTAGAACTCTTCAAAATAAGCCCCGTGGGCATCAAAACACCGCTGCCAGCGTTTTTTCCAAGTTTCATAGGACCCCTCGAAGTCGGCAACTGGAATACTGTTGAGGCACCTCGTCGAAGCTTCTTGCACCGCTGCAATCGTGTCGAAACGCCGTCCTTTTAGGGCTCTCTTGATGCGGGGTAATAGAAAGATGTCACCTGGCGCGAGGTCGGGACTGTAAGGTGGCTGCGGTAGCGTTGCCACATTGTTTCTGACCAAAACTTCGGCGACGTGTGACTGGGCGCATTGTCATGATGGAGGGTCCAATGGTCGGCGATCTCCGGGCGCCACTCAGCGAACGCAATGCTTCAAACGACAAAGCACTTCTGCATAAAATTTACCGGTGACAGTCTGTCCGGCAGGTACAAACTCCTTGTGCACTGATCCTTTCGCGTCGAAAAACACAATGACGGCCGACACACGCACTTGCTACAATCACGATCTGCTCACTTCAGCGTCTAGGAGCACACTACCGGCTGTTCCCTCGCTTCGCTGACATCCCCCCCCCTACCACGTCCCGCCTTCCGCGAGTGGTCTGCGCGCGCATTCCTACTTAGAAACAAACCAATCTCGATACTTACCGGACATACCTATACACAGATATCGTACCGATCTCAATAGGTCGATTTTTCTTCGAAATCTACCTTAAAATCAAGTAAGAAACTTTTTTTTTTTTTTTTTTAGACCGTATTAAAACGAACAGTATTCCTTTATAAAAACACATTTTCTGGTATTACAGAAAATTTTCTTTTAGAATTACTTCTGTTTGAATTTTCTCATAGGTGTACAAATTTCTTAAAACTGAAATATAGGTGGTAATGTATTGTAATAAAGATCGAGAATTGGATCTTACATACAACAGAAAATAACAAGTATTTATTCCAGTAATCGCCATTTATTTAAAATAAAAGTTTCAATTCCGAGGCAAATTTGACAGAAAAATTTTACTTTCCACATGTATGGCACAAATACATTATTATTATTATTTATATCGTATCAAAAACTGACATATATATTTATATATATATATATAGATAGATAATTGTTTCTTCAAAATAATTATTTGGATTCAATACTGAAAAGAAAATTTTTGTACAAACCTTTTTAAGTCACACAAGTAGCTTTTTTTAAAGTTCAGTCTAGACCATTTCTATCACCAATAGGCAGTGCACAGTACAAGAATGAAGACATCGGATTTTTGCATACCTTCATGAAATTAAAAAAAAAAAAAAAAAGTTCACACAAGACTAAGAAATCATTCTTTCCATAATAATGTTAGATCTGTAAGAACAACGATATTATTTTTTTTAATCCTCATATACTTACTAATGAGACTACGTACACATTCTAGGAGACAGTCACATAGAAACATTTCGTTTAAAAACATTATTCATAACAAAACAATTGAAGGGTGTGAGGCAAGAACATGGTAACCCACAATGTTAAACTTTTAAGAAATTCTATTTTTACTGCTGCACAAGTCATTTTCATTGGCTGAAAGCTGATATTTCACGTAAAGCTATACATAAAGGCTTAAAATAATTGTACCAAATTAAAATAACGAATTTCTACTTTTCATGCTGCTGTGTGGGTTACCATGTTTTATTATTTATACCATAATATTCGCTACCTAAGTCACTCAAGAATAAATCTTTTCACTGAACTCGCTGTAAGAAATGTTTAATTTTCAAATTCTTTTCCTTTTTAGTGGCAAGCTGGTATACTGCTCCTCGTTTCCCGCCATTTTAATTGTTGGTTACCATCTTATGAATCCCAAAATGTTACAATAGGCTTACCATAAGTAAATATTGCTGTCATCTCTGGAGCACAATTTGAAGTCGGACAACATTAAACGACGCGGTATGATTCCTTTCCATCGGGTGCTGAATAACTAAAAAAATAAACATTTGTGGGTTACCATGTTTTTGCCTCACACCCTTCAATTCAAATAATTAAAGCGTCGGGTGTAAATAATGGTAAGTGATAATTAAGACGAAACTAGTAATCACGACCGAATCTGTTATCCAGTTGAAAATAGTTTATAAATTGGTCACGAGATGGCAGATGTATCAACAAATCTTTTGTTTCAATAATAGGTTTGGTTACAATGATTTTCTAGGAGTATCTTGTATGTCACTTACCATTATTTACACCAAATCGCTTCCATTATAACATACCTTGTTTTTGGCATTTATTTCACTCATATACACCCAATTTGAAAGAAAATGACTGGTATTTTTTTTTCATTCGACTATAAAAACTTAGTTTTTAGTTAAAATCTGCTAGGTTATGGTATCTACGAGTTAATTGCATAAAAACAATGTTCTATTCTATGTGAGAAACCACAACATACTAACTGGACTGATGATCATGGCGTTTAAATATTTATAAATATTGTGTGGACCTGGGTGCACTTCAAATCACACATGTACAAATAATATCGAGGGAGAGGAGATGGCAAGTAATCTGTACCGCAGGTCCTTTACTAACATGGTCTATAATTCAGACTATAAATCCGTAACACAGTAATGGACTATAGAGATACAAGCAATAAACAAACGAGCCGTAATTTAGTCTTATTATATGGGTGATTGTCTTTCAAACGATAAGAGTTTTGGAACATTACGTTGAGTGAGTTGTGAACATTGCTAATCGCAGTGTAATCATATGTAATATTTACATGTTTACGTTATAAAATACGTAATTCTACAGTTTTAGAAACTCTACACATAAAAAAAGTATTATTTGGTAACTGCCGTGTGGAAGTACTTCAATACACTTTTTTTTCTTCCAACACAAGAATATGGAAACTACAGCACTGACCATATCTTCTAAACTTTTTTTACGCGAGATGTATACTGACAACTATGGCCTAAGCCTGTACGTCTACGGGACGACGGCCTTGGGGTTCACTCTTACCGGAAAAAGGTGGGGAAGGTAGGAGCCAGAACATTTCGAGTTCCCATTCCGGCATTCGCCTACTCAAACTAAGGCAAAAAGAGTATGGCTGAAATATGACAATAAAAAGAAACATCCCCAATTTTGTAACAATACTTGGCCAAACACTGAAGCCTAGAATATTTAAACGCGGAATATTTTTGAACTGGCTTGAACCATCACTAAATAATTAAGTTAAATTACTCGTGTTGTGACCATGTATACACTATTAAACCCTCCTCTCCCTCTTTTTTTTTTTTTGAATTTCCGTACACGATTTCTACCTTCACTGCATGACATGAAATATTAACAACAAAACATTCAATAGGAAACTTTATAAAACGCTGCCAGATATACACATTTTTTTTTAGCAGCACTTAAAATTCATTTCACAGGTTTTTAGCGGCACTTAAGATACAATGTCAGCAATGGCAAACAAGTGAAATCGTATACACGTACGAATTTAGTATATATATGTGTGATATATACAAGTTCTGCAAATTCTCTGAACAAAATTAAGAAGTTACTGCAATACAAAGCAAAGAAAACAAACTGTAATGGAGGACACTGGATTCAAACTATTATACTACAGTCATAATGAAAAAATAGTTGCTTTCGTGCATACAAACACTGGCTATTTTGTGTTATTCGTATTTCTAAGTTTGCTAATAAATGAACATTTAAGATTACAAGTCTCAAATGTTTATTATATACAGATTTTGTTCATTTCTTTAAGGTAACATTCAGCAATTGTGCAAAAGCATTCTTCTTTTTTTTTTCTGCATATATAACTAATGTAACACTACTCGGAGGAACTTTGTAACACATTTCAAAGTACATGTAAAAAAAAAAAAAAAAAAAAAAAAAAAAAGTACATATATTGCAGAAATATCTACTAACAAGTTGGAATGGACTGTAGCAACGATTCTGTGGCAAAACCGGTTTCAGTATGCCAGGATATAGTAACATTAATGGCTACACATGGTTTCGTTAAAAGGAACCTTTATCTAGTCCCCTTTTTTCGTGAAAGGGGCCTCCACACAATACTACCGTGAAAAAGGACTGGTAAAACAGGATCGCCACACATATAAAAAGAAATTGTAGACCTGCAGTTTCCTTTTTTTCCCCCTCCCACAAGATTCAAGTTCATTTCACAGCAGAACTAATTTAATTACAACTTGCCAGCTTTCTATATAATATTATTAATCAAAATCTCTAACAGTAAATACTCAGCTTTCCTGCATAATTGTGCATATATGAGATACTTAAAAAAAAAAAAAAAGTTTACACCTGCTTTAAGAAATGTCAAGATAATTCCTAACCGCGTGCGAAACGATTATATACACACATGGACAAGTACGAATGTGACAACGCTTCTCACAAAAGAGGCAGTTCTACAAGAAACTTAGATACGGGGGCTATGGTACAAATGTATGTAATTTCTTTCAATTTGTTGTGTTAATGCGACTTTTTTTTAATTATTATTATTAATTCAAGCGTCTGGTAGGAAAGGCCACCGGTTAGCAAAACCGTTAGATGCGCGATATCCCGGGTTTAAATACGGTAACAGTATGTCAAGCGAAGTGTTTCAGCTTACAGTCTCGAGTAGGATACTATTAATAAACAAATACTGTGGATAATAGCTAGGGAAATATATAGATAGGGTCACTTCCTTGATCCAATTGTACTGCATTCTCCTTTTTCGTAAGCAGCAAAAAATCACCATTTATATTGTAAATAGCTTGCCAAGGGGTAAAAGAAACCTGAATGTTACAGTAACACCCAATTGTAATGCACTTGACAACTAAAAACAATGGGAATCAACGCAAAACAATCAATTAAGGTATTCAAAATTTCAAGAAAAATTTAGCTGGTGGCCCTACGAATTCTAAGATATCATTTTAACCGATAACAAAAACGAAATCTATAAACAATATGCAGAAATATCTATTCGATACTTGAATACAAACTCTTAATTGACTCTGTCGCATAATTTTCCTTTTTAATGAAGTACTAATTTAGGAGTTTTACTCAGAGCAGTACCAAATCCTGTACTTCTGAAAAAAGTTTTCTCAAGTATCCCCCAACTGAAGAGCTCTCTAACTATTTATCTGATCTAACCATCAAGTACACATGTACGTAAGCTCAAATACAAATCATAAAGGCAGTACAGAATAAGACAGATGTATAAAATTCTACTACTACCGTAAACGTATAACTACGCTGTAACATTGACCTATTCCTTCTGAACACAAAAGCTATGTACAATATTAACATTCTAATTCTGGTCTTGTGGAACGATGTAAAACAAAAATATTGTAAGAGTATATATGTAAAATCTTACGTAAAACAAAAAGCGTGCTAATAGTAGGTGTAAATATTACCTTACGATAATACAATATATGTACATTTCATCTTCATTCAAATAGCAAAAATTGCATGGCTTCAAACAATAATAATAATAAAAAAAGAATAAAGTGCACTTACTTTAAATCAGTGCATACAAAATAATAAATAGTTAATTCATGAAGATATACTCTTCTATTAGGCATATAGTAAGTTACATAAGAAAACTGAAGTGACCATACAGTAAGTGATTCCAATTCCCTAGCTCAAGAAGACGTATATGTTTAATCGTGATAAAAATCCGTACCAACAGAAATTCAAAAAGCCTATTTTGTTACTGGCAACAATCAATGAGTTCTGTCTGTTTACACCTTCACATTCACCATCTCGATCTACACTACTCTTAGGAAACACACACACACACACCACAGAGAATTTAAGTCGAAACATACCTTAACGAAACTCATAATTGCGTGGGAGACCTTAAATTTAAAATTAACATACTAGATTCAATACTACGTACGTATTTTAATCTCAAATCTGAGCATTCCACCAGAGTTCTTGTCTTTCAAAACAACAAAAAATATACTGAATTACTCTCTCGCTCACCGAACGGTGTTTGCTTAAATGACCTCATCTGCAATTAGGTCCTTTAAGAAACACACATTAGTTTACGCCTACAATTTGATTATTGGAAGTTCTGCACGAAGGTCCCTGGGGAAGTCCAACCGATGGTGGCTTGCCACTGTCTTTCATTGGATGAAGTCCTAATGACGGGACCGGTATGTATATTCAGTTTATAGTAAATATTCGGACACCCTATAAATTACACCTTTTGAAATGCCATTTTGCGTTGTTTATTAGGACCAACAATCCTTAACAGCAAAAGCAGATTCTCGGATTCAAACCCCGGTGGGGATGAACCGACAATATTTCAGAACCTATTTTATTTAAAAGCGTAGGCCCTGATGCTCACAACCTTGTACAGAACGTTAATAAAAACTTCACACAAAAACAACTGGAAAACTAGGAAAGGGAAGATACGATCTTGGTCTCAGTTCAATGTTCAAACTTGCCATACCTCCACGAAGTTGGATCCACAGTGTAAGACTCTCATTCCTAGATCATGGTACATCGCTGTACGCAGTCTTGTATTTTTTTTTTTTTCTAAAGATATCCCCTGGATTTTCCTTCAATGTACCTCGAGAAAATCAGAATAGAGTACCTACTTCCATTGGACTTAACCGAACACACAATTCACAGATTCAAAACATCTGCAAATCTCTGTGATCGCGCTCGCTTTCTGTGCGTGTGATCAAGGGGTTTAAATTCCTGCTGGGGTCCACTGAATGGAGTGGTTCAGAGCTCACTTTATCAAACGCCTGTAGGTCTCATTCTTAGAAGCTACCAGCTCGTTTACGAAGTTATTACCAATTCAATCAATCCGGGTTTATTCTGAAGCCCTAGTACGCTTACAGCCAATTTCACTCTGCCTACTTTTTAGTATATAATACTCATATTATCACGCTTTTTTATCAAATCGGTAATATATTTTAATAATAAAATGAGTGACTTCTTGCATTGTATTCTATAATATGAAGATGCTTCTCTGCAGAATGTATGTTATGGTAGTTCTGAAAGCGGGCTTGAAGAAAATATATGTTTTCAACCAAGTCGCTCGCGAACTTCGAATCAGCACCTGGGAAGAAACGGAAGTTTGATTCTTATTACAGGCCATCCTGACTGAAGTTGTTCATTTACACTCGGGCTAATTGCGGGATCATACCTAGACAAAAAGGCCCTGATCTTCCCCAAAAGACAACTTACTGAGACAAGGACGACTTACGGTTCAGATGATAATAAACACAAAGCCATGACTTTTAAAATTGACAAAAGGATCTCATGCTTCATTCTTTGCATTTTAAAACTTTTACTGCATATTTTCACCATTTTTAAGTGCGTTTACACCTAGGCTCTATGATTCCTACACGAAATAAATGCGAGTCCTAGACTTCCGTAGAAATTCTGAATAAACTGATTTTGATTTATACATATATCTATTCATGTTAAGTGTATGAAGGTATTAGCTGGGTAATACATTGAGAATAGTATCCCGAATTACTTAAAACTTTTTTTTAGGAGTTAAAACGACCTTCATCCGATGTAAAGCAAATTATGTTCCATTCGCGTTTTTGTGAACTCCTTCAGGTCAGAAAAATGCCTCTACAACCGTTTCTCAACCTGGGAATCGGGACATGTGCGAAGGGAGGTGAAAAAAATAAATTTAATTAAGATGTCGGAACTAATGAATTTTGTTTATTACATCCTAGATAATAGAATATGAAACAACGAATCATGTCCTTGTGCTACTATAGAGGGTTATTCTAGTTTCAAAACTAAAAACTGTATTTTATACGAACTGAACTTCCAGAAACTGTCAAACGCAGCTGCTGTAAAAGGGAGTTACAGGATATAACAGATTGCTATAGACACAACACTCATTATTACGCATATAGTTCCACCGCACATCATAATACTACAAACTACTTGAAAACAGACTGCTGTGAAATGCCCTAGATTTGAGAATCATTGTTTTAGTAATTTAACAATACTTATTTTATTATCTATCGAACAAAAATGGACCCGGAAACTATTAATATAGTACAATTTAAAGTACACGTCAAAGAAATCACGAACGATTGATACAATGTGAGTGAGTCAAAGATTTGAATTTCAAATACAGCTGAGTCTACTCTCTGGCAGTTTTTTCAAACACTGTATTGTAAACGTTTCAACCTTCTATAAATGAACTCCACAAAATCACATGACTTCGCGGGCACTGACAGGATACCGCGCGGATATGCAAGTTGTCTGAACTTGGTATTAACAATACCTATCGTCAATACTATATAAAAAATCGTACCTGCTCTGCCGGAGTGAGGAAAAATGTGTTAAAGAAATTCACGCTGTATGGCCATCTTCGTATTTTACACGGTAACTCAGTTAAGTCTTCACTTACAACGGATCATATCACTAATTATATTATATACATCACCATTTCTAAATTATATTGTAAACCTCTACAGTAAAGGCAGCACATATTATTTTTTATTTATTCCTACAGAAGCAAACCATGCTTCTTGAATATAAGTACATACACACGTAACATATATACACTAACTCATTCATACTTACATTCAAACACTGTGCACAGAATAGTTACACACTACATATGTATTACAGAAAAAAAAAAACTTTACACAATCATTAATATTCTCCATTGGAGATATAGAAACGTGTTTACCTCAAATATGAGTCCTGTCATGTTTTCCAGGCACTTCACACGTACAGTACTTCGTTTTATCAAGCCTCCACCTTACAGCTTAATAAGGAAAGAATCACTGATGTGAATTCTTCAACACCATTATATATATATAAATAGCTTGTACTTTGTTATCTTCACTTTCCAGTCCCTTCAAAATGTATAGTTATTTTTGGTGCAAACTTCACTTATTTAGAACAACAAACCATGAACACAATAATTCTTCGTACCAGAAGCAAGAATATTTAACCTTAATAACTAAAGTATTATGAATATTTTCCTTTTATAAATGAAAAACAAATACTCTCTCGAAACTTTTCCAAAACACGTTGAGATTCATTGAAAAGAAGAGCTCTGTGCGGATGCAGAACTGATAATTTGCATGTGTCATCAGATTGTAACAGCTTAAGTTTCGTATATATATATAATCGTGATTCACTACAAAACACGATGTTAAAAATTTTTAATAGACACAATGCCCATGCATTTATTATTACTAGCTGATCTTCCCGCCCGTTGGTGCGGGGGGAATATATTTAAAACTTTGGGGGTTCGTTCGTTTTTAACTAGGTCCAGAAGGTTCTATAAATTCTATTCGACTAAACTTGGGCTTAAATGTCATCGGGACGGTCGCCAATCAGCTTAGCGACCCCGAAAACTACGGACTTGAACACTAAACTCGGTCATTTTGGACATTTTATTTTTAACGGAATCGGGAATGTAGCGACCCGAAAAAAATGGATTCGACACGAATATCGGTCATTTTCGATTATTTTTATGTCACCCCCTTCCTTAGGGGTGTATTACCCCCACGGTATTTCCCACCCCCCAGATTGTAAGTGATATGTGTACAAAGTTTGGTTGAATTGCTCCAGGCATTCAATTCAAAGCTGCAAGAACACAGGGCTTTAGTAAATTTTACTTGCTCTGCAATTAACCTTCATTTTTGCAAGATGATGCATATTGGTCATTGGTATTTCTGCACGAAGGCAAGGTAAATCTATGGTGGTTTGCTATTGCCTTCTATTGGACAAAGATGAAGCTAGGACGGGGCCTAGAGTTTTAAATGGGCGTCGAACTACTTGTTCTTCCAGTGGAGATCGTATTCGGAACCCTTTGACTATAAGGAAACTAGCAAAAGCACTGATCACGCCCTGTGGACATAGGCGTGTTCACCAACAATAATGAATTCTTACCAACCTCTTCTCTGGAGGTGTGTGGAGCAGAATTTCAGTTACCACTTCGGTGCTTCCTGGAATTATGTACGGGATCTATGTTTGAAACTCCTCGACGTTAAGATATACGTGTACCTAAATCCAACAGGTATATTTTATAGTTCCAAACAAACGAGACAAGAAATGAATTTTCTGGAGCAAACGATCTATAAGACTATTAGTCCCAATTGAACATCTCAGCATAAATAACAGCTCAGATACGCTTCGGTTAAGAAACGCATTAGCACAGAGTTTCTCAACCCTTCTTAAATTAAAAGACCAGTAATTCGTCTGAAACAATTCAACGGACCACAAAGTCCTGAGTTTGGGGCATACTATGAGACTTAACCTTAGGGCAAGTTCTGAATACCTAGGACACACTGTACAATAGAGAAGTATTACAGTGTATCATCAATGAACAGACTTTTACTCACTTTTAAAATATCAGTGTATTTTGTTTGGATAATTTAATTAAATTTTTTAAGTTTAACTGCGGACCATCTGTCCTATCTTCGTGGACCAGAGGTTGAGAAAAGGTGCACTAGTACAAATGCGCAGTTTCAATGCTATTTTTTTTTAAAATTATGCAAGAGTAAAAAAAAAAACTAGAATATATGCTGTCTACATCCACGCAGAGCTTTACAGTCTCCGCAAACTTACACACGCTGCTTTAAAGTCATTTTTATATTTTAACATTCATGAGATCTTTGCTGGTTCATGAAAATAGTTACAATTACAAATGAAATTATTAGATAAAGATAATGAGATGTGAAATCAAATGAATAATATAAACTAAGAAGAAATGTTTCAAAACAAAACCTCAGTAATTTACCTTTGGTACAACACAATTAATGAAGCTACTAGTATTTGTTTCCTTGCATTATTACTAGTAACTAACACTTCAAAATACAAACAAAAAAATTAATTCTGAGTGCAATACGATCAGTATGAATGACTAAGAGAGACAGTACATTTGTAGATCTTCATACACTATGAAGGTAAACCAAAATAAGATTCCTTTTCAGCTACATGCAGAATGACAATATAATCTTTAAACCTTAATATATTCAACAGACAAACGCATTAATTAATTAATTATGTTTACAATGTAAAATTATACCAATTATGTTCCTTTACAATCAATCTTGTTTTCAACGAAAATAAAACTACAGCGAATTTCCGATTACCCACAGTAAAAACACCCATTTTCCTCACTTACATGTAACTATAATTACATATTTATGCTCTAAACGGCAAATTAAACCAATCTTAAGAAATGCATTCCAGTTTTAACGAAGTGTTTAAAAAAAATACACAACTCAATAACCTTAAAAACAACGGAAAGAACGGCACTGGTGAAAAATGCTGTTCCCTATTTCTTCGGTCAGCCAGTTGTGTTTTAAACGGCATAGTGGATAACGGAGAATACTGTAGTACCAATCAATGCAAACCAATGAATATTTCACGTTAGCTTGATAAAGAAAAAAAATGCTACACTACGTAAATCTTTAATAAATAACGTCTTTCAAAGCATATGTCCAGCGAGACGCTTCGCTTTTAATAAATCTCTGAGGCATTCATGATAAGCACTTCATTGAAACACATTTTTTTTTTAAAAAAGAAAAGAATTCGCTGCGTCGTATCAACATATATTCTTTCTCTAAGCTTAAGGCACAATTATTTTTTTTCGTGCCAAAAAAAGGCCACTTCTATGCAAATAAAAGGCACAAAAAAACAAATACATCAGCTCTTAAAGACACAAACAAGGACAATTAAAGACCAAACCTCGTATAACTTCTTTCTGAGAGATTATAATGATATCAGTGTTCATCTTACGCATGCCTGTTGACTTGCTATAATACTAGTTGCAATTGACATGAATGCAAGGGTAAAAAGATTAACAACGAACTTGTTTCTAATATTTTAATGTGGTATTATATGACGGCAAGAATCAAGAACAGTCATCTATGGCAGTGTTTTCCAACCTTTTAAAACTCACGGACCGGCAAACTACAGGACAAATCTGTCAAGGAACGGGAAGTTAGAAATTTACTTCACGTTTAGAAGCTGACACCACATCATCAGGTTCTAGTTGTTTTAAGAAGGGAATAGGAACTTCAATCTGAATTTTGAACTTTCGAAATCTACAAAACAAGTATTAAATAATGAAAAGGAGTGTAGTGTTGCACGTGTGATGTGTCATCCAGAAGCATGTGACAGCTAGAGTATGCACAAAAGGCAAATCAGTACTTTACTAATCAGTAGGAAATTTGGGTAAGTTTATTTTGCACCGACGGCATAAAAGTAAGTAACAAGATTAACGCCAAACTTTGTACGAAGATGGGCAAAGGAGTTTAAAAGCTGAGCCATTAACGGTGGAGTAAGGTAAACACACTAACAATTTTTAAGAGACTTAACAGGTTCAAACAGGGGCAGAAAGATGTGAATAAAGTATACATCTAAAACTGAAAGGGGTAGATGAAAATAGTAGAGATAGACAGAGAGAGAGAGAAACAGCACTATGGCTTACAACCGTCCCGATACGTCACGTTGGGGAGAGGGAGAGAAAGCCAGAGATACAGGGTTTGTGTAGATAATCAAATAGCATGTTGTGTTTCAGAATTGTATGCGAATGAGGACGATTTTACTGAACCGGTTAGAAACAAACAACCGCATAAAAAAAAAAAAAAATCAAAAACAGCGACGACCATGAAAATCATTACAAAACTAGACTACCCATCTTATTCACCTTACTTAAGCCTCTTGGGATCTTTGGCTCTCCTAAAAGGTTCGAAAACTTGAAGACATTTATCGCCAGATAACAACGGACCCGAGGCGCATTTCAGGAAATGAGTTCACGCAATGACAAAAACGTCCAAATTAAACATGGATGAGTACGTAGTTCCCATGTAATCTTTACAAAATTCGCATGCCATGAATTGAATTCTTAGATCTCGTATATTTGGAAGCAAGAATTAATGAAAATATATCATGAGATGCATGAGTACTTTTGCGGTACTTCTAATATCCGTGAAACTATCAAGTTATCGGAATTTACATCGCCAATTGAAGAAAGAACTTTCGATTTCCTGTCGAGAAAGTACAAGTGAGGAAGCGCTTCTTAAGACAAAATGCGCAGTAATGTAGCCACTGTTATCTCTAAAATAGGTATGCTGACAACAGTCTGTGATCCAGCACCTAAATTTGAAAACGCGGGGTCATTACATACGCCATACTGTTATCATTTCACAGATCCTTATTTATATAGAGTTACGAGATTTTATCTTTAATGTGCCTATATAGAACTTGTGTACAGATGGGTTTACATTCGTGCATTGTTATATCAATTTTCATGAATACAAGCAGACTCCCTTCACTCCCAGCAGAGCGCTGAGGAAATTGCCTCGGCAGAAGTAAGGCTCTGCTCAACCTTTCCGAACATGTTGGTTGATCCGTTCCGAAGTCCCGGCGTATATTCAAGAAAATGCATGCAACAAGCTGCAGAAGGGGAAGAAAACAAGCAATAAACGTGTAAAGCCATTATGATAAAAGCAAGTTATGTACAACACTCCTACGAAGTCATCCGAATAATGTTTCTGTTTACAATAATATATATTTAGAAGGCAAACAACGAGTATTGCAATACTGCGTTCATCTCTCAATTTCCAATATTTACATTTTTTTTTTAATGTATTAAGCTTACACTGTAGAAACTAGTAAAACGCTATTTTTTTTAGGGTTGGTACGCTTTTATCATGAATATGATTAATGGCTTTTAAGAAACGATAGGATTAATACAATTATACATAGGCAAATTAATTTCACAAAAGATACAGAATACAAAACCTACATGTCATACATACTATTAAGCTTAAAACAATGAAATTAAAAAATAAGAAAGAAAAAAAATCGAGCCAGTTCACGATAATATCTTGTACAAAGGAATTGTACCGTCCATAACCTTACAACATAACGAAGTTATGTTTACTAATAGTTCAAAAATCTCAAACGCTGTTCTTTGCTTTAAACGCTGCGTTTTTTAAATACGATTTGAAAATGGAGGGATAATAGTGAAACCACTTAGGTTTTGATCGTTCCTTACCCATCAACAGATTTTCACATATCGGTATTGAACAGGGACGAAACATGATCATGAATTATAACCATCAATGAAATTCAAAGGATTGATCCAGAAAACACTTGAAAATGCCTCGAGCTATGCTACAATGACAAACAAAATCCTCCACAGACAGAATTAACTGGTAATTAGTTACATTTGCTCTAATTTAAAAGATAACAGACATATGTTTACGTGAAAATAGATGTTCCTTCTGAATGCAACATCACACCACTTTACACAGTGAAAACCTGTAAAACAGTGTGGTGTTCCTCAACACACAGCAGTTATCAAAAAACAGATTTACTTACATTCCCGGGCAAAACAGAGGTTTGATGCACTTGTACGATTGAATAGATGATTTTTGTGCTTCAAATGGAGCGCAGAAACGATGGTGATGAAGAAACTTAAAGACAGAAGCAAGGCAGGTCCAATGAGAAACAACAGCCATATTCCAAATAGGAGAGCAGTATTTCAATTTAGGTGATATGGTGCTGCGAGAAGGAAGTCTTCGAATTTTGATGAATCAGTACAGAAAAACAATGTAGTTTCATGGTACTGTTTATAATGGCCCTAATATTATCAGTAAAGATTCATCTCTCGTGGGAGGAACTGGAAGCCTCCCGTATATCATCCTCTAATTAACATTTCGTCACAAATTACAGCTCAACTAACAGAAAAAATAAAGTTCTTACGATACTGATGTATATTACGTAATACAACAGTGTTAGACACAGTTTTCAAAGTTTAAACAGCGTGTGATGTTGCATGCAAATTACCATTTTTACAACGAATTTGCACTTATTTTTTTAAACGTAAATCTAAGTCTGTTTCCTTCTAAACTAGAACAAATGTTACAAGTGATTGCTTGAAAATTAATTCTGTATTTGAAGGACATTTTTTTTGTTCGTCATTTTCGCATAGCACGAAGAATTTTGAAATTTTCTCTCTATCAACTCGTAAAATTTCATTTATTTATATAGATGTTAGTGTTCAGTTTCAACACTTTTTTTTTTTAAAGTTAAAATTCAAAATATTCTGTAATATTCTCTCTCTCAGCTCGTCACTCTCAGACGGAGCTATGTAGTTCCTTCAGGCGATTATGGCAAATTCCCGAATCCAGTGTGGCCGTAAGAGTCCCAAATAAAGAGTACTGCCACAGAGGATGGAGAAAAGAACATGCAAAGACGAACGATTACAAGAAAGAACGGTATTATCATCATCATATTCAAAGTGATCAATTACTGCAATGCTTATACGGAAGCTTCGCTCCTGATATTCCATTAATAAAAATGTAAGAAAGCCTAATTTTTAACGTAAATATAACATTTTTTTCTACTGAAACATAAGCTTCAAGTACAGAGTATAGTAGTACCTAGTAGCAATACAATTATTTTGAACTTTTCACAAGCTTACAAAACTACAATATAATCGCCAGCATTCAATACAACTGGACATTTCATACAAAAACTGCCCCACAAAATGAAATTATAAGATCTCACCGAACTTCGTTAGTAATACTACCTCTCATAACTGGTCCTATAAACGTTATAACAAAGAGCTGAATACAGATGAAAATTTAGTTATCGGTTATCATGGAAGTGCAACTATAACTCGACCAGAATAACATCATCGCTGGAAGCTGTTGCAAATATATGGCGCGCTCAGCGATGAAGTCATTTTGGTATGGTAATCAAACTTTCACCTATAATCTCCTCTACACAGAGTTTTCTTTCTGTTAATCGATTTCACTGCAATGCGTTAACCAATCACACATACAAAGGACAATAGTAGCTGAGACCTGTTTAATGACTATAACGGAAGATTCGTTCGAACACTTCAAGTCAGAACGAAAATAGGAAAGAACTTCAGCAAATTCTTTTACATCACACTTATTCCTGCTGTACTGCATACCTTCAAACACAAATTACTTACTTACATACATATACTACTAATTATTATCCACGTTGTTTCCGGACACGCTAATGTACGACTAGCTTCTTGAGTCCATCATCTCATCACAGCCACGTGCAGGATAATTCCGCACAGCCATAAGACGTCAAACTTGTATCATATGCACACACACACCATATATATACTAATGAATTTTGGCTTCCAGCTCTTCAAAATGGCTTGGTTTTTTTTTTGGTCACAGAGTTTTTTGACCCATTATCGGATCATAGTAATACTTACGACTTCTTAGGGAATAATATCCCACGGAAGAGAAGTTGCACTTGTGCTTTACATAATACACACGCATTGATCAACTACACTGCGTCTTACACATTAGGTCGCTAGCCATGGGTGATGTTTCAATGATTCCTTACTTCTATCCCCATAGTCATAAAGTATCTCTTCCCCACGATGAATGTCTTCTTTGGCTATAAGCACCAAATGGGGGCAATTCTTCACTTCTATTGTTTTGGTGACTAGATTCCCATTCCGACTATGGTTCACAAGTCGACCCAAACGGCCAGTTTCAGCTGTCGCGTCGACACTACAATAGAAAAACACCATGAATTACAAATGGAGCATTGAAATTATTGTAACACAGACAGATTCTCAAAGTTAATTATAAGCTAGTCGTAACTGTAAAGATTCAGGAACATTCATGGTTTATTACTTAACGTTACGTACTCAGCAGTAGAGCGGCTAAAGGAGTTAGTCACTTGATGGATTCGAACCATTAGAGACAACTGCAACATGACATATGACATCAATCAGTGTATCGGACTGAATGAGTACAGTCCAAAACAGATAGTCACACATTCTCTATCGAATTTGAATTTTATTTATGGCCTTTATGCATCTATGGCTCAGATCGGGGTAGGGGAGGGGAAAGGAATCTGGAAGGTGTCGGCCAGGGCCTATGTTGAAGGTGCCATCCCGGCATTTGCCTGGTGCGACTGAGGCAAAACCCTGGAGAAACCTTAGTTAGGATGGTCGGCCGCTGGGATCGAACCCACAACCTCCCAAATGCTACGCCAACGCTCTACCACTGGGCTACGGCAGCTCGGTTTCACTCGCTGTCATTGGTAAATACATAGTGAAGTAAATCCTACACTTATAAGCGTTGCAATAGCATTTCGTTGTTTATACATCCCAAATTCACCTACAAAGGTTCTCGTTTCCATTTCTATTTTCTTCGTAACAAAAATATAGTCAATATAAAAAGATGACCCTAACAACAACATCGAGATGTATTGTCTTTTAATAACATTAATGACCAACACTATTACGCTACTTTTGTTTTCTATATAAATATTACAAAGGAAAATAAGGTAAGTAGAAAAAAATATATGACCAAGAGACACCTTCAAATAGTTGAGAATATTCTAATTTAATTTTGTCTCGCCTTTAGCCAACATTGGCCCAGACCGATGATGTTAAGAAGTTTCCTCTCTGAAACCACGAACACACTAAAAATACAATTTGTAGGAGTAGATCGCGATCTCTTACAAGGCAACATTATATATAGTAAAATCGTGCTTTCATCTACCACTGCAAATTGTGGCATTACACATGCCTTCAACTGAAAAGTGTGCATATCCCAACCGCTATTTGTGATTGAAGTTTCATCATACGCGAATGAAACACCCACAAAAACGAATCCTTTATTATATGTGGCCCTACCGCTACTCCCAAGATTAATTCAACAAGCCACAAATACGGACTGGTTAACTTTACCCTTTCCCTTCTCTCATCATCAGATGGACCAATTGCTGAATACTTACGCCTCTACAAAAGAAACGTAACATACTACGAGCAGCTATATGAAATCCAGTCGTAGATTAGTCTAATTTCTCCCCTCGCCTACAGTTACCTGGCATTTTCTACTTTTACTTTCCCTGATTTAGTAAATTTAGCGCATTTTCAGGCTGCACAGTGAATTACATAGGGCAAACGAAAGCGGACAAATTACCCATTGCTAACAACGAGTATTTTTATTATTTAGCCCAATCTCTACACGTAATTCACGAAGTTATCTCCTTTGGACCAATCACATTCTTAAGATTAGCTACGTCCCAACTTTGTTATATTGCGTTACTTCCTCCTCCTCCGTATTAATTGCTAATAATACTTACCAAAATTGTTGATTTTTGTAATTGAAGTAGTACATATAGCAGCCAGTATTTTGATCCTGGGCGTATTTCTGTTCGCGTATCTTCGCTTCCGCCATGTCTATCAGTTCTCCGGCGTATTCCACTACAAAATCACCTTTTCGGAAATCTTGTGTTGCCACGATTCCACGTCCTTTCTCCACAAAATTGTGTACCTGGAAAAATGAACAACTTCAGAAAAAAAATACTCAGAACAGCACAAAGAAAAATTCACTATCTATATGGAATAAAAACGAAATAAGGCGGAATTCAGTTGAGGGACTGTGCACATGTGCAGACCGCCAGGTTTCTGCAGCGGCGGTCCTATTTGGATGAATCTATGCGGGCTTGAACTCATCTCGACGAGACGTTTCCATCATCATCTCAACCACCTCAATCGCTCTAGAAATTCCTGAGCTGGAATACAGTAGGGAGAGATGGATACCTCCCATATCTCGGGAACCACTCCTCCAATCTGGATGATGTAAACGTTTGAACTCGTCCCACCGACACCTCAACCACCGTCATAGTAGTTCCTGAATTCAGATTTACGGAAGAAGGGGTAATAGGTTCCCTCTATTTCTGGACACACTCGGAACTCGTCTTACATTTCCAACGACACTTCAACCAACTTCATTCCTGAGTTGTAAGTTACTCGGTGAAATCTTGGGATTCAGGCACCGAATCTGAATAATCTATATGCGTTTGAACTTATCTCGTCGACACATTTCTCCAGATACCTCAACCACCTTCACAGCCCTAATAGTTCCTGAGTTGAAAGTTGTCCACAAACAGACAACTGGACACAGTGGTTGTATAAAGTTTTGTAACAAATGCTGTTCACGAGCCTAACACGAAACCAGGTTGCATACTCTATTTACACGAACTTTTAAATGAGTTTACGGTTTACTACGTACAGGGAAACTTGCTTGAAAACTTGCGGAAATTTACATACGTTCTGATTTTTTTTTTGGTAAAATACGTCAGAAAAATTCTGCCCATACCGAGGAGAAAAATAATAGTAATCACAAAGCCGTCAAAACATGCACAACGCGGAATTCCCCTTTCCCAAAAATAATAATATCGTTAAACAAAACTTTCAACACTTTCAGGGGGAGGGAAGGAAGGAGAGTAAATCTACCTCCCTTTGAAAACGTTACTGTTTCCCATAATGTTATTAACATGCATGACAATTTCTCCAAGGTCCATCCTTTCACGGCCCCGGCGGTTCAATGGGAGAGCACTCAACTCTGGTGCTTGGGGTTGTTAGTTCGATTCCTCCTCATGCTATGTGGAACAAACACCATGAGCGTGGGTTTTCTCGGGGTTCTCCCGTTTCCTTCCACCTTCTTCAGTCCAACAATTCACCCATCATCATTCATCCGGCCTGGGCCAAAGTTGTCTAAATGCCTTACAATTAAATTCTAATTCAACAACCCGTCCTTCATCCCCAAGAATGACACACACAACTCTCAGTCAGACCCGACAAATGTTGCGATGATACCTACAAAACAAGGCCTTGCCGACTACCTTAAAACAACCTCTCTCATATCTTACCCCGCCATGGGATGACTAAAGGGAATAAATAAATTCATGACACACAAAACCGGTTACTTAAGTAACATACGATGGAATTCAATTCCCGAAACACCGTCCATTGGAAGTGCGTATTTGTGTAGTTTTGAGTTGGAGATTAGAGTAGAAATCATGCCTAAGAATTTGAATTTCAAGGCTCAAGCCGTATGGATGATGTTGATGGAAGAATTAGTGGGATAAAGAAAGTGGGAGAATACCCTTGAAAACCTACACACAGTGTTTATCCACGACAAAGCCCACACAGCATGAGCTTGGATGGAACCGAGGATCTTAAGCACCAGAGGTAAGCGCTCTACCACTGAGCCAACGCAGTTCCCTTATGCTTAAGAAAAACGTGACGAAGTTCAGACGAGGATGTTTTGAATGTCGAAGCAAGGGTAAACATCTTTTTTTTTTCTTTGGTAAAAGAAATATATTCCTCTTTAAGTTTGCAAAATACAAATTCATGATGAACTGAAAAACAATTGAACGATAATGAAATGATGGACTGATGATAATGTCAATGCAGATCTATTTTGAAATTAGTTTTATTTCGGGACAAAAACGACAGTTTATTGGCCATGGGGATAATTAGCTTCTGGTAAACGCTATATCTAGTGCAATAAAAAAGGAGTGCTTAACATTTTTTTTTTTTTAAATAAAGAAATGGAGAAGGCCTACGTGGACATGTAGTTGAGAGAAAGATGTACAATGTTTTCCTAGATCCAAACAAGCTTCCTCAAGTGCATGTAAGTCCCAACGAGTAAAACTTACACTACATTGAAACTGCCATAGATAAGACGGTTACAAAACTGACGTATCCAGGTAGGGCTGAATTCTCCACTTTTTTCCTGCCAATTGACAAGATGGAACACATACATGGTGTTAACAAATATTTCTAAATTTTCTCATTAGTAAGCTAACATTTTGTTCGCCCCTGTATAAAAGAGAAAACCTATTCATATTCAATCTGGTGTTTTGAGCACGTTTCACTGTTATTGCCTTTATCGGACTGAAAATCGGGAGTGGACGTCATCCATGCTGCTTGTTTTGTTCCTCGAATGGACCCTTTCGAGATTAATTCCAAATCATCTGATATTTGAAGTACGAAATCACCTTTATTATCTTTCAGAAACTGACACAGTTTTCTTCCTATCTGATTCCATTCTAAAGGCGATGCAGACATCAGTAGTCATCATCGCTTGCATTACGACGAATGAGTGAAAAAGTATTACCTCCGATTTTGCAACTTACGGAAAGAAGAAAAAATGCGTACACGTACTTTCTATAAGGTCGTTTACCGAGCGGCAGTAACACAATTGGTTGAGCGTTAGTGACTAAGGCTTTCCTGTCACACTAGGCAAATGGTATCTACAACACTAGACCTTGACCGACTACCTTCGAACATCCTCTTCCCCACCTTATTCTGGCCTGAGATATGGATGCCTAAAGGCTAGAAATGAATTCAATATTGTCGCCTTTTCTCGCCACACATTTCTCCCAACGGTAGACAAATTTGTGAAAGCATCACGAAAGAACTGACCATCCTTGGAGTTACCACAGCCCTTTCCAAGTCTTGACTGGCCTCATCCCGTAGAACCACAATCTGATTATGTTGGTGAATTTCAACTGTAGCAATGTCTTCAACAGTGAAAAATTTAGTCACATGACACTGCTTAAGGTGTATCAAAAAATGTTCAGTGCATAATTTCTTTATATTTCACGAGTCACAATAACTTCCCACAAAAAGAGACAAGAGGCGACACGTCTCAAGAAATGAGTACTTGTGGCGCGTCAGCTCTGCTATCTCTATTAATTAACTATAAAATCTGAGCAGTTAGTTTTTCAACCCAGTTGTTATTTGTGTATGACAGGAATACGTTCTTACGAAACTAAACGCTTCCTCAAATATTTCTTTACACGTCGATACACGGCTGTCTAACTGATTTTACAGGTGCAAAATTCTTGACCCCAGAGACATGAATGACGCAGGCGTACGGCACTAGTCGCTCGACTGTAACTTCTCTTCCCCAATTGAAGAGTACAGAAGAAAGATGAGCGACCATTAATCGTACTCCTGAGAAAAAAAGTCTATTTGAGTTTCTCGATTCCTATGTTACTACATACAACAGTTAATTTCTACTGACTCCACGATATTCTATATCAATGACAAAACACAAAACCATTGCAATCTTTATTTTATCCAAAAGTGGATCTTCACCTTTATTCCCATGAACTCTTAAATTCTTTTAATCTTTTTTCTACCTTTCCATTATTGGTATCCCATAAAATGATTTTTTTTAAAGTAGTAGTCACCTTACACCGATATTACATGGTCACTCACAATAGGAAAAAAGTTCACGAAACAAGATAATGGAGCAATATCGTATGGTTACATCATCTAAGAACACCAACACCGAAGATATATCGACAATTAACCAGGATTTCTGAATTGGTACACAGAAGCTTAGACTCCAACACCGACACCTTAAATCTGTACCTGAGAACCAGATCCGCCTAAGTTCAATTTTGGGCAAAACGTCATTAATGCAGTCTTCTTGTAAGGTATTCGGAAGGCCTCACATAATGATTGCATGATTCTTGTTGTAAACATGTTAAGTCTATTATGTAGTTTGTCCATTTAAGATAAAAGATAGGATAAAATGAATTGTATGGGCGGTAACAGCACTATGGCTTACGCCCGTCCTGATACGGGGGAAGCCCCTTACCTTAGTTTGTCCATTTAGTTTCTATGTGAAAGGAAGTAGATCATCTTTCTTTTTCTCGAAAAAAGGATTTGTAACTTAGGCGGTTCTGGCTCTCACCGCAGCCCTAGTTAATTATCGATATTTTGCACCTTGACCTCATTCCCCGCTCCCCGAAGAAGACATATGAAAATCGTCTCCAAATTCTCTTTAAGACCGCGCTATACCCTTGTATTTGTATTTAGAAATAATATACGGTATATTTCCTGCATTAATTAACAGAAGCAACATACAAGGCTCGCCGTAGCTCAGGCGGTAGCGTGTCTGACTACGAATCGGGCGGCCCGGATTCAAATCCCAGCCAGGACACTGGAGACTTTTCTCACGGTGTTTCCATGCCTGGCGCTCTGAGGTCCACTCAGCCTCCTATCAAATTGAGTACCAGCGTGTCCTTGGTACTCCTGGGCACCTTGGGAAGGTGAAGGCGGTCAAGCGTGGGACTGACCACCCCATCTCATTTCGTACCGTAGGCCAAGAAAATGTGGAGCGCTACCTCCACATCCCTCATGCGCCGTGAACGGCGCGTGCGTATTGCACAGGGAATAGCTTTACGTTTTTCTTTTAACATACAAGGCATTTAATCACTGTCAAGGGCACTCATCATCAGGCTAAGCAAAATATTGTTTTCTGCAACCTCATATTGGCTTTACAAGATAGCAAACACAGTGCCTGATGATCAGAATTTTTTTTTACAATCAACGTTGCAATTACACACGTAAAATATATTCTCAAATGAAGAGAGAAAATACATTTGTTCGTTTTCAGTTATTTCTGAAATATATAACTGAATTTTAATTATAGACAGTAAGTCAAAAACAAACCTATACAACGACCTCGCACGAGGTCTCCTAAATAGGTGGATGTATATGCTTTTAAGCAACGATTAACTCAGCACCCAAGGCGACATATCCTCTAATATCTACTGTTAATGATATCTTCATTAAGAGAATTTTTTATTTTTAACAGACTGTATCATAATTTCTTGTTAAGAGTCCATATATTTTTGCCGACTGACTCCACAGCCCTGCAATTAACACTATCGTGGACGTACGTAGTAGTAAAATGAAGGACAATTCGAGGAAATCTTCAACTTATTATTATGCTGACTATATATATATATATATATAAATAAGACTTACATGACCAACCACTCAAATTCATGACTTAAATAATTAAGGTGCGTTATTTTTTTCAAAACTCGATAAACACACGACGACAACCCTATTCTTAATATTCCACTTTTTTTTTATTTATTGATTAATTAAGAGTATTAGGTTAAATAAGAACACGGAACATTTCTAGCACCATAATGGGATACAAGGGGAACGTTGTAGTGGCTCACCTCCTCTCAACAGCTCCAAACAAATTGAATTAATCTGAATTACATTCGTGGTCTTTGGTATCTCTGACTCAGATCGGGATGAGGTAAAGGACAGGCCCAGTGTGAAGGTACTATTCTGGCATTACACTGACGAGACAGAAAAACACTTAGAAAAACCTGTCAGGATAATCGGCCTCTGGTTTCGATCTCAGAACCTTCCGATTGCGAAGTCAACGCTCTACCAAATGAGCTACCGCAGCTCGTCCGGTCTCGGTCCAAACAACTTTTCAACACTGGTGTTTCCTGTTCCCCAAACCACAATGCCACCCTCCCTCATCCTACTCTTGGCAAGACAGTGGTCAGCACGAGACAAGAGAAGAAAGGAGTCCGACGCTGTCACTCATGGTGGAGTAAGGAGCACAACCCTGAAAGTTTATGAGTTTTACTGTTAAGAAGCACCCCAAAATGCAGCATTTTGGGATGCTTCAATAATTAAAATAAATTAATTTAAAAAAAAACGGCATTTAATATAAATCATCTGGAACTTACAAAACTGTTTTTATTTAAACTAAGAGAAGTTATAGTGGATAACTGAATAACAGCCCGGCCTTCATCTGCGTTATGTAACCTTGAACACGGATATTGTAACAAAAATACTTTCACGGAATAGCTTTGGCCATACGGAAAGCTACAGGATTTACGTAATTCAGTCAATAAACGGAACATTTTAATACCTATAATAATTACTGAAAATACCAATAGAAATTCTACCTTTTTACACAATTCATTTGCTGAAAGAAAAGAGCATACAACCTGCAGTCCGTCTTCTCTCTCCGAAAGAATAGCTTCCTCTAAATCTCGCTGTTTTTCTTCCAGAAGCGTTTTCTTTGGTTTCCGCTCACTCCGTCGAACAGGGAAGTATTCTGTAAGTTTATGACTTTGGGGCATCAAATTTGGAATGTTACACCAACTTGTCCGAGTAGACGTTGTTGTTGGTTGCTGGTTCTGACTTTGGCAAGGATTTAACCTTCAAAAGAAAAAAATAGGGTTCGCTTTAAAATTATCAGATACTCAGAAGAAACTACAGCATAAACAGACCTAATTACATACACACTATCAATACCTTATTACACGGGCCACTGAACTTCGAAGTAGTTTTGAAGTTACTTGATATTCCTAACAATTTATGAATTGCGTCAGAAGTACTTCTCGAGTGCGCTTGTTTGGAGCAAACCAGCATTTTTGGGGCTGACTACAGATTATGAACCGGTTGAACTAGCTGAATTCTGGTACTGGGACGTGCGCCTCCGTTCAGAGCAGCGTTGTGTACAAGTTATCGGACTGAACGATAACTTAAGGCTAATTAATCCATGACAATGGAAACTATTATCACAATTCTATATACTGAAGTACTGATATGGAAAATCGACAAGTAACTTAAGGGTCTTTTTTCTTTTCTCCCCTCTGGAAACTTATTTGGTTTCCAAATACACCTTTAGGTGAATTTTATTTATGGCCTTTAGGCATCTAAGGCTCAGCCGGGATAGTGGGGAAAGGATTCGGGAAGGCATCAGCCAGGGCCTATGTTGAAGGTGCCATCCCGGCACTTGCCTGGTGTGACTGAAAACCTGTCAGCATGGTCGGCCGCTGGGATCGAACCCACGACCTCCATAACGCTACGCCAACTCTCTACCAGTTACGGTGGTTCGGTAAAGACAGCTTTAATTCCTTTCTTTTAGGCATAAAAAAGACAGCAAACAATAATGCTAGTAACTAACTGCACAAAACCGGACAAAAATAAACTTAAACCGTTAGACAAATTTATAAGGAGATTAGGTTAATAGATTAAACCTAGTTGGGCTCTTTCATAGCACTGACAATGTTCTACGATTGACATCGAAGTGCAGTTGATACCTTGGTTTCTGGGACATGTTAAAGAGAACAATACATAACCAATTACTTTTTTCCTAGTCTGTGCTGCAAGGCCGAGTAACTTCCTTCTTGTTTTGAATATTTTATAAGCAAATTAGGAGCAAGTTTCAGTTCAGACTGAATTTCATGTTCGGAAATGAACAAGTAAATAATAAACGAAGTCGCAACGAAATTATATCTCAAAATTTCACTATGTAAGTATCCTTTTTTTTCTACCTTGTTTACCACCTTCAAAATGAGAAGGAAGAAGAGAGGTTGGCTGAGAGAGAGGAAATTCTTTCTTTTTTAAAGAATAATAAAAAAAAGAATATATATATATATATATATATTTTAACGGAGAGACAATAGGCATAGTTGATGAGTATGTTTACCTAGGCCAGCTTAAAACATCGGATGCAAAGTTGACTGATGAAATAAATAGAAGATGTAAAATGGCGTGGAGTTCTTTTGGAAGACTACACTTTATTTTCAAAAGCAAACTTCCAATGTGTCTGAAGCGTAAAGTTTATAATCAATGTCTTACCTGTAATGATGTACGGCTGCGAAACTTGGACATTGAATGCGCAAACGACTCAAAGATTGAGAGTCACACAAAGAGCAATGGAGAGGTGCATGCTAGGAATAACCAGGAGGGACAGGAAGAGAAATGAATGGATTCGCGCACAAACAAAGGTAGAGGATGTAATCAAGAGTGCGAAGAAAATGAAGTGGAGATGGGCCGGTCACATAGCTAGACGAACAGATGGAAGGTGGACGACAAATGTACTACAGTGGATTCCTAGAGAAAAGAAACGACCGAGACGACGTCCAAATGTAAGATGGGTAGATGAAATCAAGCGTTTTTCAGGAGCTACATGGATGAGGATATCAGCAGACCGAGATATGTGGAAAGAAAAGGGGGAGGCCTTCATCCAGCAGTGGATAGAAAACGGCTGAATATGATGATGATGATATTATATATATATATGTATCTGGTATAGTAAAAAGTAATCATTATTTTGCCAATAGATGGCTTCAGTGATCTGTAGCTCGCGTTGTATAAGTCCGATCGGGTTCAAC
>JAGDQP010002032.1:0-110813 GCA_022664845.1 Lepisma saccharinum | reverse complement strand
ACAGTGGCGATCACAGTGAGAGCTTCGGCTCTCCTCTCCCAACCCGTCTGGTCAGCGTGGGAGCAGTAGACCAACTCCTCCCTTCGGGGAGAGGCCTCATCCACTAGTGGATTGAATATGGCTGTGATTTATTATTATTTATATATATATATATATATATACTCCTCCCTTCGGAGAAAGACCTCATCCACTAGTGGATTGAATATGACTGTGATATATATCATGCAACATATTTTGTGTATTTTGCTGCTAACATCTTCTTTGTAACGTAAATAACAACATAATATCAGAAATTATAAAGCATAAATATCGTGCCCCATTTTTAAGAACTGATAGAAACAGACGTTTTGTCTTGTCTTTCGTGCATAACATTAGTGTTCTATGGAATACTCGATTCATTAAGAAAGAACTAATTACCTAGTAACCATAGGTTTCAGTGTTCATTTTCGTTTCTTCATGTTCGGTAAGGTTTTTTTTACTGGACAATTTAAATTAAGTCTTTCAGTAAATTTCAACTAATGGCCCAACTAAAGTAAAATTGCGTTAGGTTCCCTGTTCTGCTGTTTCAAATGCGATCTCTCCCTTTTTTCGTTCTTTCGTACATACTACAAGAAACCATAAATATCTTTCCAGAAGCCAGGACATGCGATAACGATTTCTCTTAAATAAAAAATATCCAACCCTTGCTCGTTCACGCACACACTCTCAGAACCACACATCGCCCCCTCTACGTCAGTTGGGTGGCCTATCTTCTAGGCTTGGAGAAAAATCGTGTATAATAAAGTCATGTGAACATTATTTTGGCCATGATAGTACATCACTAATATTTTGTTTAGCAAACACTAACGTATATACAGAATCACAACAGTCATAATTTTCAATTTACAAAAAAAAAAAGGTTTGCAGTGAAAGCAACCCATTTCGGAAGCGGTTGGTGACTGGTGATGAAAAGTGGATCACTTACGACAACGTCACGCGAAAACGGTCGTGGTCTAAGCACGGTGCGCCGGCGCAAACGGTGCCCAAGCCAGGATTGACGGCCAGGAAGGTTTTGCTGTGTGTTTGGTGGGATTGGCAGGGAATTATCTACTATGAGCTGCTGCCCTACGGCCAAACCCTTAAGTCGGAACTATACTGTAAACAATTGGACCGTCTGAAGGCACCAATCGCCCAGAAGCGGCCAGCTTTGGCCAATAGGAGAGGCATTGTGTTCCACCAGGACAACGCCAGGACACACACATCGATAGTGACTCACCAGAAGCTCCGGGAGCTTGGTTGGGAGGTTCTTATGCATCCACCTTATAGTCCGGACCTGCACCGAGTGATTACCATCTGTTCCTGTCCATGGCGAACACGTTTGCTTTTGAAAAATTCGCTTCAAGAGAGGCTTGTGAAAATCGACTGTCTCAGTTTTTTGCCAATAGGGACAAGGGCTTCTATGAGAGAGGAATCATGATATTACCTTCCAAATGGCAACACGTTATCGAACAAAACGGCGCATATGTGACCTAAATCGAATCATTCTAACTACGGTAAGTCAAGCCTTCAATGTCATGCAAAAATAATGGAATACTTTTTACTACACCAGATACTTAAAGATTTTTGAAAGTTATTAGTAGTATTTAGAAGAGTAGTATCATCAGCATATAAGGTCCAATTAGCCATGATATGTAATGGAAAGTCATTTATCATTAGTTGAAACAGAAGTGGTCCCAAAACAGAACCTTGAAGAACACCGTTCTTTATCTGAGTAGTATCGGAATTAGTATCATTTACATACAGTTTGAGTACGACCTTCTAAGTAGATGTTGAAAAAGTTCAAGGTATTGCCTTGAAACCCATAACACCTAATTTTATTTAGTAGCGTATTGTGTTCTACACAGTAAAAAACCTTGCGTAAATCGCAGAAAGTGACCAGAGCATATCCCTTATTTTCCAATATTTCTTAAATACATTTGATTAATTTATCTATGGCATTGGTAAATTATCTACCTATTCTAAATCCAAATTCTGAATCACTATGCATGTTACATTTATTAAGGTAATTATATATCTGTTTTTTAACAACTGTTTCAATGATTTTAGAGAATATGGGGACTAAAGAAGTTGGAAACTAGCGTAACATGACATTTTAAAGATTGGTACCACAATAATTGTTTTCATGACATCGGGAAAAGTCCTCTCCATAACGTATCTATCACGGCAGTACGTGAAAGGGACAACAGTATACCTGATAACCTATTTAATAAAGTGATAAATAACACCAGAGATAGCCTTATTATTAGATGATTTAAGGCCATTAACTATTCGTATAATGTCTGGTGGCATTACAAACTTAAAACCAAATATATAAGCAAATAAGGTAAGTCGGTCATTACCTACCATTCTGTTAGTACTGTTGTATCAATGTTACTTTTGACCTTTCCAATAGAATGAATAAAATAATTATTTAATTCATTAGGTGTGATGCTCACATTATCAGCCCTATTACCTTTAACAACATTGTTACTTAATTTCAACGCAGTTTGGCATTTGTTAGTTGATTTTGCAATACACAATAAATTAAATTTATTTTCTCATAAGCTACAGCACTTTGTGTTCCATTATGTGATTACTCTTATTAGGAGCAGTTTTCTCATTTCTGTGAAGATTATCATATAGCATTAATGTCTTCTTCATATTAGACAGTTGTGTGGTATACAACGGAATTGTATTCCTCTTCTTGCATTGGATACCGGTACTTTAAAAACAATTTTTCTTTCAGGAAATGAATCCTGAAATGTTCTTATGAAAATATTAAAGAAGTAATTAAAGATATCATTAGCATTTAACGTTGTGGGTTCATATGAGACGTCCCAGTCCTCATACGTCAGTGACATAATGAAATTTCGCAATTTTTCACTTGCCACCACTCGAGTTTAGATGGTTATATTAGAGGAATATTTACTATGACAATCATCATATTCATGACTCCTGCATGCCAGCCATACAGAATCATAGATACTAGCAATCAGTAAATAATTTATTCTTATGCAAGCATAACTCGACTGTTTGTTAAAACTGTATTTACATCGCTTTCGAAAGTTGGTACAATTGAATGAGACACAGTGATAGAGAATATGTCATATTCACTGTGTTCTTACCAATTATAATGATGATCTCTGGATCTGCCATCTTTGGAATTCCCGGTTGCCTTACCTTAAATACAGATAATTATGCTAGCACAATATTTATAAATAAATACCTCTGAATCATAGTCAATTTGTGTTTACTGTTGTCATTTCATTTCTTCTTCTCTTTTTTCTTTAGTCTTACGTTAATCTAAGTTTTGATACAAAAAGAGTAGTGGCAGCCGGGGCCAGAATCGCAGATCTTCTGGAGTTCCGAAGGTCTGTCATATTTGGAATAACCGGAATCCTTTCCTTAAATACAAGCAACCAAAACTTTGTATTCTTCTTTGTGTTCCATATTTTACACTTATTTGTAGTTGCTTATGAATCATACTTAATTTTTTCTTGATGTAGTTGTGACTTTATAGTTGTCTTTCTTTTACTTTCCTTTGTGCCATTAAAAAAATTGTTATTGAAAGAATGAGGTGGCATCGAGGATCTAAATGGCAGATCTTCTGGAATTCCGAAGATTTGTCATTTTTTTAACAGCGAACATATGAAGTTGTAAATTTGTATTCTTATTTCTATCCTTTAATTTATTTTTGCATTACCGTATCATGTAATAGTAAACTGTATATGCCTTCTTTAACTTGAGATGTACATCTCTGTTGAAGGTGCCCAAATAAATAAATAAATTAAGAGTATGTTTCAAATATTAGATTATAGTTTGTTCAATAACTGTTACAGGAAAACTTGTTTTCATCAAAGGTCTAACTAAGGTGTTGAATAATAGAACATTATTTCTCAATGTACTATTATGCAGATAGCGTTTTCCATATATAAGCAATCAATCTTTGCGGTATAGTCCCTTAACAAAATCGTTTAATGTCCACAAAATGTCGTTGCTAAGGAACATATGGATGATCCATAACTAGCAATGGCTTCACAGAAATGACTTTGAATTTACCTAGTTGAGCTGCAATTAAGCACTTGCAGTACCTACGTTTTAATTAAAGAATGCTATTCCTAAATACTTTTTAAACTTCATAACTGGAGAAGAACTCCTTTGAACCACGCTATAGCACATAATAAAGGATTATAACATTAACATTTTGTATATCATCCAAAACTTTAGTGAACCTAAGTTTTCATTGTCCATTTGGTTATTGACTTCGACCCGCCTCAAATATACGAATAGAAAACTTGTTACATTCCATAAACGTCCACCACGCCAAACGCAGGCGAGATTTGAATCTCAGACCACAAGACTACCTCCTTTGGCTGATATACATTGCATCAAAATTATTGTACCTTTATTGGATAACAATTGAATATTTCTATTGAGAAGTGTGAATTCATATTATATCGTGTTACTGGTATCCCTTTTTCAATAGATATTGCAAAAATTCATCGAAATGATCAGTGAAACTTATAACTATAGTTCAAATGACACTTGTAGAAGTAGTTTACAAACGATCAAAATAGCTGCATCTAAACGTTTTTTGAGATCAAACCACTTTTGCTCCAGAACATTCTGAAAGTTCTTGCTTTTAAATACATTGCGTACTTCCATATCGTTTTAAGAAATCAAAATCCACCCCAAGACTATCATATTCTTTATTTGGTCATAGAGGTGAAGAAACCCAGAAAGGCCATACTATATTTAATAATATGAGTTCTGGATTAACGTTGGCAAACATCTCCATGAGTCAAGATTTTGAGACGTGTTTTCTGATTGGAACCTATAAACAATCGCTCTTTATTTCTTATTTAGGTTTTTGCCGAAGTTTTGTTTAGTTTAACAGTAAGCGGATACACAATGAAATGATTATTTTCAAGTAAACATTACATTTAACATCAATCACTTTCAAATGATTTGGGTATATTTACGAAGGTGTGAAAAAAGAAAAGAAGTATTTATAGATGGGCCATCTACCTTCATAATTATACAGAGAACTAATTGAATGTACATTAGAAATTTATTAAATTCAATTACTTTTAAAACTTGTATCTTTGTTGTCGTTAGTGAAGTTCCACGATACTATTCTGAGATAAGTATTTACAATAACATTATTTTCGCCGTGGGTGAATTGATAAATTTTACTCCTAATTTAAATATATTTATCTTCTTTCATCCGTTTAAATTATCTCTTGTTCAATGATAATGGGATAACTGGTTATAAAATTGCGTGCAAACAGTTGGAGAGTGAGATTTGTCTAGTGTATTTTCAAAATATCTCTTGTCCAGTTTACAAAATCTTTGGTGAAGGAGAGCTGTTAGATGTTCACAAACTTATCGGAATTATGAAATATTTTGTGTGTGTCATATTTATGTTGGTAGGAGTTTATTTTCAGTCTAATTGGTATTATTATTTTAATCATGTCCCAAATATTGAAGGAAATATGTTGAATATAAGACGTTTTGAAACTAAACCTGGAACAAGAGACATTTTGAAACCAAACCTTCTTGACAAGTTACATATTGCTCCAAAGTCAATTGGCAGGCATGATTTTTACCAATTAGAATGTTTTTGAAGACGATATATTTCGCTTATAAACAATTCTATTACAGAAATATTCTATATACTTTGGTAAATAGGACAAAACCAACCATTGGAAATTTTTAAAATTTTGCAGTTATAACCGGTAATACCACTCAACATTTTAGCGATTGGGAAGTGAGTGTAAACCATGCGGAATTCACTTGCATACTGTTATTTACTATCTTGCTGTTGTACTACATAGAATTGGAACAAGGGACACTTTAAAAAAAAGTGAGTTCAACATCCGTATAATAAACATGGACAATAGATGTTTTACATCAAAAAATATTTCCTTTTGCTTTGCGCCATGTTGTTGTGGATAAGAACCCTTATTAACTCAAAGCCACTGTTCTTTTAAAATATTTTTAAAGGATTTTGACAGGAAATCAATGCAGAAATAAAAAATTACGTCCTCAAAGAATTGGATGCTATTGATATGACATTATTTTTCAAAGAAAAAGGAAGTTGACGGAAGTCGTTTTGATAATAAACTCGACGCTTATTTTATGGACGAAATACTTCCTTATGTACAAGAAGAAATTGATTCTTGATTCTTAAAGGTGGACTCCCTGTAATTCGGAGAAGTAGTCGATTACTATCAAGAGAAATAGTCAATTGATATAACAGCACTAATAAGAGTAGAGCTTTTGATACAGTAAATACGTACACACGAAAGTAGAATAGCATATATTTCCATGGTTCTCTTATGTCTACATATACATCTTGTGTACATCATTTCGGATATGATAAAGAATATATTTATCAACCCAACATTTTCCTATCTCTTACATTGTTTGCAACGAAATGAAATTGTTTTAAGAATTAAATCGACAATAAAACATAGTTACGGAGCACATTGGTTTATTATCTGTATATTTTATCAGCAATACGCCATATTGCATGATGTGATAGTTTACCTACAGTGTATACCTATCATACATTAGTCAATATTTGATTCTCTTGCATGTATCGCGCAGCTTTATGTTGATTGGAAGTTTGTTTAGTTTTTTTTAAGATTAGTATGATAGATAAGAGAGACTGAAATGGAATATGTCACTTACAGGAAGACATCTACCAATTATGAAGTATATTTAAGTTTTAGATCTTAGTTTGCTAAACTAATGTTACAGGAAGAGTTCTTCTCGCCGAGTCCAAAAAGAGTCAAATTGAAGGGCATCATATCTGAAGGTAAATGTATGCAGATTACTTAGTGAAACGGAGAAAAATATTTAGAACATATAACATTAAATATCCAGAGCAAGCATTATATTCACTGAAGAAAATTGTAACAAATATTTAATATTTCTACTATAAATTATATTATCACTGTCTTGTCGCGATTAACGTTAAATGTGTCTACTCTCTTTGTGGTGCAGTTGCCGCTATGGTTGAAAATTACTTTCCTTAAGGACAGAGGGAAGGTGTAAATCTACCCATAGTTTGAAGCTACTATCCTTGAATTCACCTGTACTTTGAATGAAGGCAAGGGCTGAATGAATCTAAAGTAATGAATGTAAATTCAGAATATTTTCAGACTTAATGCTATAACACATATCTTCAAACCAGAATGTAGCACATAATAAATTATCATAACCTTAAGATGTCGTTGGGGTTGGGAAATTCCTATTAAGCAGCGCTGTTAACGATCTCGTCTCAAGAGAGCTTTAGCAGGGTTTCTCAACAACGTTTGTTGCTGTTAGTAAAACGTCTTCTTTGTTTCCAGTATTCACCAATGGTAGCGATGCTAGTGACCTCGCCTGAAGGCAGTCTAAGGTACTATGTATCTTTTTATCAAAAGCATCTTACGTTTATTGGACACAATTATTTTTTACATGCATAATACTTGTTAACCTCTGTTGCCTTGTTGCGCTAGCTTTTTCTGTATAACTATTTTACAAAATTCAGGAACAATCACTAAATCATATGGTCACTGCTTAACATAAACTTTTAAATGCAGTATACAACGAAGCCGATGAAAACTGTTTCACGCTAACATCTGTGAAATCAATGACATTGTTCTGTCTTCTAAAAAATTCTGAAAATGTCTGCGTTACAATATATTTCATAGTTACATATTGTTTTGAGGAACCTTAATTCACTCAAAGAGGTGAGCATTTTATAATTATTAGGGTTTTAAAATATTTGTATTTTACATTCACAAGGCTTCTAAGTTAATTTGTGAAAATGGCATATTTAAACTCCAGAATTGAAGACCTGAATTGAAAAACATCCCAAGTCCACTCTTTTTCGTATTTGTATTTTTTCAGTTCGTCGGTATCTATGTTCCATGGGCTATCCACTTGCATAAATATTACATCCTAATCCCACCACAAGAACCCTTTTTAATTCAAAATAATTTCCGCTGAGAAGGATAACATGCGATGACTTTGGACAGTTTTTCGTTCCTCCTGAAAAATATACTCCGGTAGACTTGGTTGTTTTTATATTCAGGGCTTCAATTAGTCTGAAGACTAAAACTTTTTGCACGAGAACCTTTTCTAGTATACAATACAACCTAGGGTGTGTTATAATTTAATTTGGTCTTTATCCTTAGATATTGATAATAGTGAAAATAACGTAAAAAATGGTTATGTAATTAATAAAGTGCGTTTTGATTAATGGTAGGAAACGTTTCCAATAGTCTGTGTTTGAAAAATTATTTTATTTTTGAACTTCTATATAATTCCTATTTAATTCCAATTTTATTCATCACTTTTGTTTCTTCTGTTAGGTAACAATGTTTAAACAATAAACTAATTATTTTAATGGTACATGAAATACCTATTACTTTAAGGCTCTATTTATCGAACTATGAAAGAAATATTAAAAAAGCAGTTCGTAGATATAAACCTTATGGAGTGTATTTAGGAAACATCCGAATAATAAGAACTATCTTCAATTGAATATCGATTTCGATTTAAAATCTTTGTAATAGTTTGACTTGCTAGTAAAGATACATATGTGACTTTCGGTGACTTTGATGCCTATCTACGAATTTCAGATTTATATTGTGGCGTCATCTCAGTATATATTTATCTTCTTGATTCAGCTAAACAATCGGTTATGCTGCCGATTTGAAGGTAACTATAATTAGAGATGTGTTGCATGCAAACTACAACAAATTACTATAAGAATCAAGCAATAGGGATAAGTTTCTAGAACCATATAGAGTAACAACACTTTCTTACAGCGTTCTTATTTTGGGTTCCTAAATAAAGATAATGATATTATTTCAAACTTCGAGTTTAGTTCTTTTTAATGCTTTTGAAGTTCCATTATACTAGTCAAAGAAAATTGTCCATGATAATGTTATTTTCAAATAGATATAGCAAACCGAACGGTCATATAATATACTTTCATTTTAATTTGATTACATTCTTCGATGAGCTGAAACTATTTGGTGTGCAATTCAAACAGGAAAGATACAACAATATAATCTGCAATGAATTTGAGTTTCGTAACATTTTGTTGGTAGCCTACTTCGTTTTAGCACAAAAATAAAATATAATAGCATAATTTCGTGAATAACGATATAATCTTACATACAAAACTATAATTGTGAGAAACGTTCGATGTTTCTAAACTCAAATTTTGACGATATTAAACAATTTGAGTTGTCCGGTTGCAAAACTAATCATAACGAAAAATCCTTAAATTGTTTATATTCATTATCCTTTATTCCTCGTACCTTAGTCTTCAATAAATCTCGTATAATAAAATTGAAACTCTCTTTAATTAAACTTTAAATTCGTTCCAAGGAAACAAACTTTCTTAATATACTGTTTTATTTTTCAATTCTGTGTAACTAATGGATTGAACACAAAGAGTTTTGCAACCGAATAACCAATTATTTAAAAGCAATAATTAATATTGGTTAGAAGTAGTTTTGAATTACACTAGGCTAGCCATTAACATTTGAATAAACTGCTCTTTCCCAACTTGTATAATTTCAGGACTCATATTGGAGAGACACCAGTTGTTTTAAGCGGGATTTGAGACACCTGCTCTTCGCAGCCTCCTTCCTTGCCAACGGACCTTTATATTTTAAATAAATATGTTCACGTCTACGTCAGCACTCATTATTCTGTTTTTTCAGTTGGTAGTAAATTACAAATGGATTGTAGTGAATAGTATGAACCAGCAATTGGAACTCACAATTGATTATGATCAACAGAAACTAATGCAAAGTGTTCTGAAAGTTGTTTGTAGCTCCTTGGTGACAGAAAGAAAGTTAATTTCCATCCTGCTTTCAGAAAATGAGGAATTCTTCACACTATTTATCCAAATTGTATTAGAGAAGAAATTTATTTCGGTACTCGTTATAAATCCCGATTATATGTCTTACGATGAAACCTTAGAGCAAACTACCTTAGTTCAAGAAAACGATATTATAGTATACTTTGGAAACAAAGAAAATGTCTTAGATCTAAGATTGGAAAGAAGTCCAAAATTCTATTGGCACAACAGAGCAATTTTCCTAATAATACAAACGATGTCCACATCAATCATTGGTGAAAAAGATTTGCGGAACTTTTACGCTTATTATTTTTCAAACAAGATTCTAAAATGCTTTTTAATATTGATTCCTCTTCAGAATCCGTATCAGGAGCTACACGGCAGGAATGGTCTAATTCATGTAGTTACACATGATCCATTCATGAAACAGCTTCACATACAAAATCTAACATTTGAAATATTAATGCTAGGTACTCAAAGATTACATAAAGCTTATTTTCGACCGAGAATACATAATTTACATGGACGTGTGTTGAGAGCAACTGCTCTTTACGCATGGACTCCCCCAGTCATTTGTTTTACGAAGGTTAACGAAAACTATGAAATCCACGGATATTTACCGAAGGTATATGATTCTTTAAGTCACTTCATGAATTTCACCATTGAATTCAGTAAAGTGCACGAATTGAACCAATATGGTTTACAAAAGAAAAATGGAAGTTACACTCATTTGATTGGAGATATTCAACAAAACAGAGTCGACTTCGCTTACGCAGAAACAGCACTCTATTATAATTTGCTTACCTTTGCAGAGTATTCAGAATACATCGATATCACGCCTATTGCAATTATAATAGGAGCAGGAGTCAAAATACCACCGTGGAAGTCTCTACTTAAGATGTTCCAGATGAATCTTTGGTTATCAACTTGTGGTGTGATCTTAGTTATAATTACAACTATGAAACTCATTCAGTTCATTGTACTGCTAAAAGCAGGAAAAGCCTGGTTGTCACCAACTATAAACATGTTCGCTGTTCTGTTGCAAATTTCAGTTTCACAACCGAAGGAGAATTCCATTAGGATTGTGTTTTTCTTGTGGGTTTATTTCAGCCTTATAATTTATTCTTTGTTTACTGGTGCAATAGTCAGCACTCTAACTATCCCACAATACTATGCAAACATAAACACATTTGAACAATTAGTAGAGAATGATATAACTCTGACAGGAATTAAATACTATGAAATACTCCTGAGGGATGGGTCAAATAGAATTTTGTCTGCTCTGGGTAAATCTTATAAAGTCAATAATTATCGTGTTGAAGTATTTAAACACATACTACAAGAGGATCGGATTGGATTTATTGCTCCAAAGTCTGTCCTACAATATAACGCGAAAATGATGAACCCATGTTTCATGTGCAGTCGTCGATTCCATATTTTGGATGAGAGTCTGGGAAACATGCTTCGAGGTATAGTATTCCCAGTAGGATCACCTTTGGTACCAGGATTTAATGTTCTTATAAGAAGAATGAGGGAATCAGGATTGATTTTGAAGTGGTTTTCCGATGAGTTTTTGACTCTGGAGGCAAGAAGTGTTTGTAAATCTTCATGCAGTGACCTTGCAGTTTTAACACTTGAACACACGAAAGCACCTTTCTATTTGTTACTTGCAGGAATTGTGATGTGTGTATGCGTATTGCTACTTGAGATAGCCTATAAAAGTAAAAACTTATATAGAATAACAGTCAAGTCTTGAAGTTAGTGGTAAATATAACATTTTGTTTCAGAAAGTAATTTTGATTTGAATAAGTGAATTCATTGTTGAAATGAACATTCAGTTTGTTAGTTATTCTGCAATTAACTTCTTAGCATTGTTTAAATTAAATATTTTTTATCAAAGTTACATTTGTTTATATTTAATATTATTTCAATAATATAACAACTGATTAATAATACAAATCAAGATCTAACATGGTAAGGATATATAGACCAAACTAATCCAACAGTAATACTTGGAATTCAAATCTCTGTACTAATACTATTGTGATACAAAATTTAAATTAGTTATCAGAATATTTTAACAAGTTTATTCATGGAAATAACAATAACTTAAATTACTTATTCGTTACTAGCTGATTACCGGGAGTTATTTGTTTATCTCAATCTTGTATAAAATAGAAAAAGGAATTAATTTTATCTGTCATTTAGTACATTATATTCTTCACTCTTATCACCACCCAAAACGTTCGGGACTGAAATTAAACGGTATCGAGAGTTTCACTAATAATTTCAGCGACCCTTAAAACTGTGGACGGTCGGTCGTATTCTAGTATTTTTATAAATCGCCCCATTTCCACCCTCACTCCTAGGAGCGCTAGAGATGTCTACCACCACAATATTGTTTTCAGTTTGTAAGTGATACGTGTAACAAGTTTGGTTGAAATTGCTCCAGGCCTCCCAGAGTTATGATAGAACATACATACCAGCCTGAGCCAAAGTTGCGAAAATGGATTTAAAATTAAATTCAATATACACGCACTTCCATTTGTAAAGATATAAATGAATCGCCCTAGCATTAATATTTACTAAATGAAAGCTCAAAATAATTGAACAAATAATTCCTTTCTACAACGATATTTGCGTAATTAACCATAAAATAATTAAAAATTGTTAATTTATAACACAGGACTTAGACTTAAACAGGGATTGAATTATGGGGACTGGGGACTTATTGAATATGCGAATCTATGTGGTGTATGAATGACTTTATTACAGTGTGCGTGTTCTGACCTCTAGACCGAATTTCATCCATGTAATTAATTATGGGAATAAGGATACGCTAATTGAAAAAAATATATGTGTGAAATGTTCAATGGAGTATATTTAGTTAATAAAGGAAGTACTAATCACATTCAATACTTACAAAATCCAAGTAAATATACACAACATATTTGTACAGTAGTGGATACAAAAATTTATGGTCCTTCTGTGTGGTTAAGGACTAAAACAAGAAACATGTAAAAACACAATAATATTAGGTAATGTGACTAAATGTAATCGTCAGTAACAATTCGAGGTAACGAATGTAAAAGAAGCTCGGAGTTGAAAGTTAGTGACGAGGTATTTAAATATGTTGTTTTCAAACTGCAAAGTATTCTGGGTCAATTTTTAACGTTGTTTGGCTAAAAAAAGATTGATTCCAAATCCTTCTTGAAGAATTGAAAATTTAGGCCTGCTGTGTGTGTTGAAGTTCAGGTAGACTTCGTCAGAATGCGATACACAGTACAAGATTTAGAATGTCTAGCCTCGAAGTTGGTAAAAATTACCCAAACATAGCCAATCGTTTAACAATATATCTACGTTAGTTTGTTATCTCAATAGTTCATGGAATATTTTTAAAAATAACAAATGCTTTTACTCGGTATTGCCATACTGATCAGATATAAATGGATACATATAGAAATAGTGTGTGAAACTAATCAGTGATACTTGAATGAGAGAAGTTCCATTAAACCATAAACCAGCATTATATCATGCCATAAAATATATTATAGAGAAAAATTAAAATTACCAAGATCTTATTAAAGATGTACTAATATTACTAACAACTGTTGTGTAGAAGTACATTTATACCGTAGTTTGAGTTGTAATTAAATGAGCTGTAGATTTAGTATTATTTTTGGGGGTTCTGAGCTTTTTGCTTTGTGTGGGGGCAACAATGCTCATGTGATCCTTGAAATGACTCGCGTAGTCTCTACTCTGGATTGTGATTGGTTGTTTTGGATTCCTGATTATAGACGTGATTTGATGTTGGTTCCAACATCAGACCGTGTTCAGCTTTGGTAGATGTGAGATGTGTTGGGTCAGTATGTGATTCCGTTATTTCGATTTTTATTTAATTTTTGTACAAGTTGATAGCAGTGAGTTTCAGAGTGGTGCAAATTCGTGTTATAAGTACCCGGGGAAGAAAACGCCATGTTTTGAGGTTAAATTTGGGAACTCTGTATTTTTTTATTTTTCCTTTGCAAAATTTGGTTTCTTGTTGACGGCCATTTCGTGTATCCTGGTATGAGGAAGTGGAATGCCTCAGTCACGATACTTTAAAACAGCCTTCTACTTAATGTGTGGTTGTATAGAGGTTTGTTAGATTATACGAATATGTTTTTGCGTTGTACATATTCGTGTGTAACTTGAAATTTTAAACCAACTGGTATTGATTTATTTTGCAGCTGTTAGACCACATAGAACCACACTTGAGAAATTGTTCTTGTCGTAATTCATATTTTCTTATATGCTATGTATATCTTATGTTATTATTATCCACCAAAATCCTAGTTTTGTAATAAAATTATTATTTCTAAAAAGTGAAATTTATAATTGAAAGTCTAACCGCTGCTTCTTACCATCGGTTGTAAGCTCACTAGTAACAGGCTCTCGTTATTCTCGCATTCGCTTTCATCGGCTCAGGGAATTGAATGGTATTTATTGTCTTTTGGCTAATTATAATAATTCTTCAAGGTCAGGGAATCATTCGTAAGTCATACGTCGAGGAGTGGGAGGGTGCTGGATGTATAAAAACCTTAATAGGAGGTTTTACGTTACAGAATGAAGAAGTTGAAGACTGGCCATTTGGATTTCGAAGACCGAGAGGAACAAGGAACGCAATCAGTTTCTTAACTATTGTTTTGCCGTATTAGAGAATAATACATAGAGAAAGATAAGGAAGCTTATTTGGTATTTGTTGATTTGGAACAATCTTTTGATCGCGTCACTCGGAAATAAATAATGCAAGCATTGAAAAAAGAAGATTGAAGGTGTGGAATGAAAGGATTGAAGACTTGTTAATAACTTTTCAGAATGCAAGAATAGAGTTCAAAGTAGACGATGACGTATCAGAATAGATACCAATAGATGGAGTAGTGATATTAGTTATGTCGCCAAATTATTTAATAAAAATATAGACGATGCTACAAAGAAAATCCTCAAATGTGAAGGTGTGAAGGTAGATGCAGGAAATATCAAATGATGGTGATATAGCTTTTCTTCCAGAGAATAAGATATCGCTTTTGTAAGATGTTCAAACAGACACAGATAAATTGTGAGGAGTGTGAATGAAAATTAAGCGAAAATAAAAGAAGAAAAGTAGTAGTAATTGCAACAAAACATAGGAAACTTTCAAAATAGGAGGAGAAACAGGTAATCAACTTAAGGTATTTTGAAAGTGTTATAAGTAAGGATATGAAAAATGTAAACATATATACTCCAGAGCAACAGCTAGGAAAATCGCGTTCGCTTAAGAGAATACTTTCTGTTGAAGATCGATAAACCAAGAATTTACGGAAATAATTTTACATATGTTGTAAGTTTTGGTATTGTTTTAATATATTGTTTTTATTAATTGCCAATTTTTTTCTGTTGTAAGGATAAGAAACTTGAAATTTACAAAGGAATGAAGAGCGAAAATTTAAAGCGTTTGAATTGTGGACATGGAGAAGAAAGGAGGAGGTATAATGGGAAAGTACTAAAGAAATTTTGTAAGGGAACACTACCAGAAATATTGAAGAAGAGAATAAGAAACTGGTTAAGACATTCGATGCTGAGAGACTGGATCCTGAGAGACTGGATTCTGAGGAATGCAATTGAATGTGTTATTGTAAAAAGGGGCCCGAGTCAGATTTATGAAGTTGGAAGAAAAACGATAAAAACTGATATTCTCTAAAAAGTAAGGATATGAAGTATAGGTTTTTGGGTTTGCATACTACTGTTAATTTGAAATAATTTAAGCACTTTTTCATGTCTGGATATTGCCTGATGTGAAAGGGAGAAAGGATGAAAAGTTCATGACTTCTGGCTCCTTTTTACAATGCACTGTTGTTTAGGTTTGTGGACTCCTTTCACTTACAAACAAACATACTGATGGGGCAGAAAAATGTTCTAATTGATTCTCTTCCATCATGTTTAGAATGTCAAAATATGTGTCCATGTAAATTTTGGGAACTCGAGCGCAATTACCTTGCGAGATATTGATGTTTTTGGAGAGTGCAGAAAAAGTGGAAATACCCTTATATTTCTAAAATGCTGAAGGAAATGGAAAGCAAATACATAGTTAGGGTAGTGAGTTCGAGGCGATACTTATTGGAGTGTATGTTCTTCACGGCCGTTATCTTGAAGTCCGCCGTGTTGAATATCGATGCATATCATATCAATAGTAAAGTGCGAAAATGATGTTGTTGCACTTTTGATTGTTCACGAGTAGTTCTGTTAGGTAGCTTTTTTCTTTCACATAGAAGTACGGGAATTTATGGTAAATTTATTGTGATGCGATATTTACAATGGACTCATCCTGGACTGTAGCCCACGCAATCGACTCGTAGAAATTGGTGTGATTATCAGGAATGTAGCAACGTATCTTCTTCAGGTTCTTAATTTTTTATTTCTTCATAGGAATTTTACGAGTTGGGTAAGCAGGTCTTGGTGAAATCACCTCATCATCGCATTTCCTCTACAAGAATGTCTGCGCAGGTATCAAACCACCAAAGACTAACGGTTTGCAATCCGCAAAATCCCTATGCTAGTACTGTTCCTTTCTTTTTATCTGAGTTGCATTCGAAATAGTGGTACTTCAAAATCTGAAATGCTATCCTTACGAAAGCACCGACACAGTGCCGAATACTACTAATAATTAAACTCTGAATTTAAACCTCGACGCATTACTAAACCGTTACACATTACTTTACATACACGTTTCTTTAAAATCACATACTTACACGATGAACGTGTAGTTCTAGCTTTCCTTCTTTTCCTTCTGTGATTCATATATTCCAATCCAGATGTTCTCATCTTCTTAATTGTATTTTTTATAGCTTTCTGTATGTGTAACACCTCTCTTCCGCTTTTCAGGAGTAATATGTATGTCTTCTTCATTCCCCTTATGATAAAACATTCAAACAATCGGCAATCTATTCAATAAATACGATTCTAATCGCTCTTAATGCCACCCTTCCATTTTATCATGTGATAACGCATTCGCAAACAATGTGATTACACATTCGGACTTGCCAACAATCAAACATAAAGGTTTGAGTCATGGCTACAAACTTTTAACAATCGTACATACATTAATGACTGAGGTACCTTTATGCAATATAAGGATTTTATAACTTGGCATCGTTGTGGAAAGGTACCCCAGTCAGTGACTGAAATACCTTTTTACAATACATTAAGATAACAGTCCTTGTTTTGAATTAGGATCATTTGTGATGCAAAACTTGCGTCTATCCCCAGAGAGCCTGAAACAAGCAATAACTCAAATCCACCAAAATGTGACTCAGGTCCCTTTCTACAATAACATATTCAAATTAAATGTACGGTTGAGAGAAAAGACAGGAAGAGGATGAAGACGACTCAATCTTTTTGACACTATTGAAGATGATAAATCTTATGATGAAATAGAAAGAAATTAGGGAATTCGGAATGAAAGAAGTTTCCCTTGGCGTGAAGGACCTGCTGCTCCCAGTAGAGCAGTACAGACAAAGAGTGATGAATTACACAAGAAGCTTCTGCTACTCCGTAACTACATATTTATTCAATCATGTTATTTACACAATACTACCTAAGTACTTTTTTCTATTGGCATTTTAACTGCCTAAGATGCTCTTCTGTTTTATAGTATCACATTATATTTTTAATCTTACTATGAAATGAATTAAACAATGTGAGGAGTTTAGGAAACAAGAAGCTATAAAAGAATACAGTTAAATTGTAACTTTGATTGAATTAAGCTTTAATTCTAAATATAATTGGAATGGTAGATGAAACAGACGTACTTGGTAAAACACAAAATAAATTCCTGTGGTGGTGTAGTGCTGCAGGGAGATTTTGGTTAAGATAAAGGAGGCGCATCCTCTCAAAAGCACTGAAGTTGGGGGCGAGCCCCGGCTCCCAGCGAAACTTCGAAATCTACCTCAGCCTGTACGCCTACCGAAAGGGATTTTTTAGTTTCGCATTATACTTTCTCTTTATACTTTTTCTTCCTGCGTCTCTGATAACTGAATAATATTTTGATTTTATTATTCAAGTTACCAGAAGGTTTTTGATAGGTAGGCTGGGTTGCTGGCATTTTTAAAGAGAGTTGATGAAAACTTTTTCACAGTGGTTGAATACGTCGTTTCCTTAATAAGGAATGTTGTTTGAGCCCTTGCATGAGAAAAAGCTTTTACATTTTTCGTGTTTAAATAGGATTTTTGGTGTTTGTAATTCAACTGATTTATTCAATTTTAATAAGCATTAGCTTGTAGCGTAGATCTTCCTCTAACTTATAAGCAACCTAGCCACTCACTCTTCTAAGAGTAGCCACATACTGAAAGAGGAATTTCAAGCGGAACAAAGCGAATTAGACGACACCGTGTTAAATCAATGTATTTAGTGACACGCAATGACTGGGCTGAGAATGTTACAGTATATATATATATATATATATGAGCTCCTGCGTAGCCCAGTCGGTAGCGCGCTCGACTTCAGTGCGAGCGGTCCCGGGTTCGATTCCCGGTGGGGGCTCAAAAATTTAGGTGTTGACCCAGCATCGTGAGGACAATTGGGGAGCTGCTGTGAATAAAATACAGTGGCGATCACAGTGAGAGCTTCGGCTCTCCTCTCCCAACCCGTCTGGTCAGCGTGGGAGCAGTAGACCAACTCCTCCCTTCGGGGAGAGGCCTCATCCACTAGTGGATTGAATATGGCTGTGATTTATTATTATATATATATATATATATATATATATATATATATATATATATATATTATATACTTATATATTGATGAATTTAGAACCACATACAGAATTCTGTATACCATCTCGATGCACGTCTGGTGTGACTCAGCGAATATTGTTAAAAGCAGACGTACGCAGGTATGGTACTTTGGGAGCTATAAAGTAAACCAGAGGTAGAACATTGGAATCCTGTAATATAAGAACATAAAAGATACACACAATATCAGGAAATGGATGTTTATTGACAAATAGATTAAAGGTCTAATCGAGGGCTGACGGACATTCAGAACTCCACAAATCATAAAACTAGTTAATTAATGAACATGGACTCACGTAGCCACTGGCGAGATAAGAACCTGGAACCTTGGTTGATGACGGGATTAGAACCCAGAATCTTCTATAGAGGGCGATGCAGCGCTGATGTAAATCAGTCGAGCCTAGCTGAAGAGGTGCCCATTCCAACACCTTTGGAATGGCTTCAAAGCGAAGCCGACAGGGCTTTGCCGAATTCTGGCAACCAAGACTGGACCAGTTAGCAGCTGGTTTGGTGGACAGCAGAGACGGGTAACTACCCTCGTGGTGGAAGGTTCACAAACAGTTCATGGTAACGGCTTGTCAACGTTCTCCGACGTTGTTTGTAGTCTGTCCGACGTCAATCAATAAACAATCAATAAACATTCAATAAACAGTCCTGAAACAATCAATAACTCAAATCCATCAAAAAGGTGATTCAGGTCTCATTTTACAATACCATATTCACACACACACGCATATATATATCGACGAAATATACAAAAGGGAAAAAGCAAATAATTGCAGTTAAGACACCAGACAGGACCGTAACACGAAATAGGGAAGAAATTGTAAAAATATTTGAAAGTATCTACAGAGAAATTTAGGAAATGAATAGTCAGAAGAAAATGATGTACAAGTCCCTGACGTATTGAAAGATGAAATGTGTAAAGTACTTCGAGGTATAAGATAGGGAAAATCACAAGGGGAAAATTGACTCGCAGGAGTTATGTTTAAATGGGGAAGTGAAACGTTGAAAGAGAACTTGCTAAATTATTTTCAATGTGCCTGAAGAAGAGAGAAATACCAAGTTGGAATAATATTATCATCATTTTGTTTTACAAGAAAGGGAGAAAAACTCGTCAAGAACTACAGACCAATTAGATTACTGTCAGTTATATAGAAAATGTTCAACAAAGTTATTTTGAATCGTATTGAACGAGACGTATAGTTTAACCACAGAAGAGAACAAGCCGGGTTTTGTCGTGGATTTTTCACAATGGACCACATACAAACATTGATTGAATATGAACTTCCACTGTGTCTGGAATTCATAGATTTTGAAAACGCTTTCGATTTGGTCTCCTTGGCAGCAGCACTTAAATCAGTTGAACATCAAGGCATCGAAACTGCATACATCAAGTTACTGCAAAACATTTAGTCGACTGCTACATCTGTCATTAGACTACATCAATAAGTGAAAATTTTAAATTGGAAAAGGGGTAAGGTAAAGAGATTTAATTCCTCCAAAACTGTTTTCAGCTGTCCTGGAGCGAGAGTGTTCCAAACTTTAAACTGGATGAAGTTTGAATAAAGATCAATGATACCGCCTACGATTCTCCGAAGATATAGTCCTGTTCGCTTCAAGTGCAGAAGAACTACAAACCAAAACGGAAAAGCTGTGTAATGAGAGCTCGAAAATGAGCCTTATAATGAATTTAAGTAAAACAAGAGTAATGTACAATTAACATGCTGCAAAGAAGGAAATAATGTTAGCAAAGAGACAATAAACATAGTTGATGAATATATTTACCTAGGCCAGCTCAAAACATCGAATGCCAAGTTGACTGATGAAATCAATTGAAGATGTAAAATGGAATGGAGTTTGTTTGAAAGACTACACTTTATTTTCAAAAGCAAAGTACCAATGTGTTTCAAGCGTAAAGTTTATAGTGAATGTGTCTTGCTGCAATTATGTACGGCTGTGAAACTTTGACATTGAATGCAGAAACGACTCAAAAAATAAGAGTCGCAAAAAGAGCAATACAGAGATGCATGCTAAGAATAACTAGGATGGACACGAAGACAAATGACTGGATTCGCGCACGAACAATGATAGAGGATATAATCAAGAGTGCGAAGAAGATGAAGTGGAGATGAGCTTGTCACACAGCTAGACGAACAGAAGGAAGATTGACGACAAATGTACAAGATCCGAGTTTTAGAGGAAACAAACAACCAAGACGACGTCCAAATGCCAGAAAGCAGTTGAAATGAAGCATTTTTCAGGAGCTACATGGATGAGGAGAGCAGCAGACCAATATATTTGGAAAGAAAAATGGGAGGTCTTCATCCAGCAGTGGATAGAAAATGGCTGAATATGGTTATATATATCGTAATGTTTCTTTTAGTTTTGAATTGGCAGAGTCAAAGATACACGGAAGTAGTTTTAGCCCTCAACCCTTTATTTATATACAAGAATAAAGTTAATAAAATTACCGTCCCTGTTTACAGGTGTTTGAGTATGGACGAGATATTTTATTTTATAGAGTGATCAGGTAGAGACTGGAAAATAGGAAGACACCAGTTTCTTAGCAAACTGCGTGTCGGGAAGTTGTACCAGTTCTTTGGCGAACTGCGTACAGGAAAAATATTAAGGTACCAGTTCTTTGGCGAACTACGTGTGCGGATGACACCAATTCCTTAGCAAATTACGTGTCAGGTGGTTGTACCAGTTCCTTGGCGAACTGCGTACAGGTTAAGTTAGGGTTTTATATGTGAGAGTGCACACCAGTTCCTTAGCGAACCACCTGTGCAGGATAGTATGTTTTTTTTAGCGAACTGCGAACCAAGGGATGTTCCAGTTCCTTAGCAAACTGCGAACGGTTGAAGGAGAGGAGCTGACCACAAGGGGAAATGAGTGATGCCTTTTGCTCAGTGCAGGTTCTTTTTAAAGGTGATTATAGGGGTGGCTCCTCTTGTTTTTTCTACTTGACTCCAGCTCCCTCTGTCTTCCGTTATATGCTCCATCTCGTGTTAGTTTGCGGAGTTGACCGTTGTCTGCTCCAATGTGTGTGTCTGACTTGTTTACTTACATAACCGCATGTTTGTTCTATAAACATGTATGTTATTGTTTATATAATGTCCACGTGTTTGTAATACACGCTGGTCATTACGATATGTATAAATCACATCCATATTCTATCCACTAGTGGATGAGGCCTCTCCCTGAAGAGAGGAGTTGGTCTACTGCTCCCACGCTGACCAGACGGGTTGGGAGAGGAGAGCCGAAGCTGCTCTCGCTGTGATGGCCACTGTTTTTTTATTCACAGCAGCTCCCCACTTGTCCTCACGATGCTGGGTCAACACCGAATTTTTTAGGCCCACCGGGAATCGAACCCGGAAGTCGAGCGCGCTACCCACTAGGCTAGGCAGGAGCTCATATACAGTTGTGGGTATATCTATCTATCTATCTATATATATATATATATATATATATATATATAAATTTGTGTGGGTAGGTTGGTGTCTGTGTTTAGTGTGACATTGCTCTGATTCCGTTTCATTTGCTCCAAATTACTTTTTGGGTGTGGCCTACAGGAACACAACATTCGGATCTAACCAACACCAATAGTTAGAATATGTCTTGTTCCTTCTTGATGTATCACAACAAAAATGTGAAACATAATATTTCGCGATCGTGGAAACCTTGCGAAATGGTTGCTTATAGCACGATAAATACAACTCCTGTTAAGTAATCGTTCAGGTATCATCGAATATTAAATTGGAAATGTGAATTAGTACCATTGTGTTAATAAACTATTCGAGGACTATTAAACTTAATAGCCAGAAACATCTGAAATTACTGAAGGATGCGCTCCCTGAGATAGGAACCCCACTAGTTGACGGTATCGTACAATTCCAAAAGGACTATAACTCTGTACACGATTTCAATCCGATTCAAGCATGCCTGCAACGGGAACTACATGTCGAAGTAGTCGACTGGGTACCTCGCGCAGCTGATCTGAATCCAATTGAAAACGTCTGGAGTGGTATTGTACGAAAACTTCAAGAAAACTGTCCGCAGAATCCACCACGCACTGGAGATGAATTATGAGAACTTGTTTAGCATGTACACGATGACGCTATATTGCTTGATTGGTTTATTTCATCTCAAACCGACTACAAGCATTTATCCATGTTCATTGCGATTACACTCTCTTTTAAATAAAAATAAATCCTAACATTTGGCCTATAACAACCGTTTTAATTGTCACTTACTTCCTATATACATACGTGAAAATTGTAATTGGCAAAACGTAGGTTATGGCTTGTAATATATCTGTATATATGTTTAGTGCTACTAGAAACTTTTTTTTTTCATCTGTCCTCTTTATTCGGGAGGTATTATATAGGTTCTGGGGAACTTTTCTTCCCCAGTTGTAGGTTCGAATCTCCTGCAAGTGATGAATTTTGATACTTACAAGACAAATCTTCAAAAGTTAAAATCTATGTTCGGTTTAACTTGTCATATTGCTCGAAGTGTATAAGAGCTTTTAATTTAAGATTATAACTACTCAATTTTCTAATAACAATTTTTTGATGAGGTTAGCTTTGTTCAGATTCGTTTAACCCTAGAAACACCAAGGTATTTTACATACAGAAATGCCCAAGGTGGGTCCGCTGGACCCATACTCGTTAATACAGGATTTTAACTTATTTTAATGGATTTTGTTATAGAATTTTAGTGCTTTACAATGTTTTGTTTTAGCTTAGGCTAGATTAATTTTAGTTTTAGCTTAGATTAGGTTAGGCTAGATTAATTTTAATTTTTGCTTAGTTTAGGTTAGATTTATTTTATTTTATTTTTTGTAAGGTATGAAGGTGGTACTATCTGAAAATTATATTACTATGAGTATTAGTATTTTTCCTACTTTTATTTATTTGAAGATATGTAACAGCCTTCGCAGGATATCAATCTTATTATCTTGTCACTCCTTAAGTTTCTTTAGTAGGGCATTCAACAGAAAGCAAACATATACTAAGTGTAAAATAAGCATGTCTTATTTTTTTCAAAGGAAATTTTGGTACAAAAAGTATAATTGAGAAAATCGTACGTGAGAAATTTTTACTTCAGTAGTCCTTATTCCAAATTCACTTTACTAAAATGTTTCTGCGTGAGTGCGTGGATTTCAAAATATAGTTTCACAGTTTGATAGTACAAACATTGATTGTAAAATATTGATTTTTTGGCAATGAATTATGATTTTACGAAGAAAATCAACGAAAAATTTACTTACAACCAACGCACAGACGCTTTACCACAGAATGTTCGTTGCACACGTTCTTCTTGCACACTTCGCACTGTTGCTTCTGTTTCCGTGCTTTCTTCGTTGAACACAAAAAACACCGTCTTTTGGCAGTATCATGCTGGTCTGAAATCTTCAGCGTTTCCACTCAGCGCTTACCCATAATTCTTGCTTGCATTTCTTGAATTTGCTTTGGAAGCCCAATCTGACTTCTTTTCTGCAGATGAGGAAGAGCTAAATGTCGACCCAATCCTATCAAAAACTTGAATCGCCTTGTGTTTGGATTGGATTTTTTCCAATCAGGATTAATATTCATCCACACAACGTACGCGGCAAGAGCACCGCAAGTATTTAACACCGTATTAGACTGCAACCGTGACTTCATCCACCATTTCTTCCTGCGGGTCACTGAAGTGGAGAGAAGAACAAAGAGTGCTGTTTCCTTTCATTTTTATACCAAGACGACAACTGTAACTGTTCACCCCCTGGGATCCAGTGGTTGGATTGACCATATTCTGGTATTGACACGGACCATCAGAGGAAGCTTCAATATGCATACTGTCCTTTGTTATTTATTCAGGGAAGGGCATGCAGTCACTCGTGTGACTGCCGACTGTGGTCAACGGCCCGGTGAACAACTAATCCTCTATAGCGAAAGTGGAGCCGCTAAGTAACACCAACTGTAAATATTGCATTTATTCCAATATTCCAATTATCGTTTGACGAAAGTCAATAATTATTGAACTGCTTTAAAGAAATGCAATTCATCAGCCCGACCTGAAGATAAAGCAGTGTCGGCCCGTGCAGGTCTCTCTAACAGCTCCATGACAATATACAGGATAGTTATTGTGTGTACAAATACCCAAGGGCGCCGATCCCGGGGGAGCTTTGGGGGCCCTTGCCCCCCCAAAGTTGAAGTGGTAAGGTGAAGTCGGTTCTCCTATTTCAACAGCACATGGTCATTCGTTTCCCCGTTCTGCTAAGCTTATCTCGCTTTCAAAAATCTATTTCATTGATAAATTCCTCCCTGAGACTTGTGTGCTACAGTACTTATATAAATTACATCACGTATAATAAATACCTCCTCGACTGACTAAGGAGTTAATTCGTTTATTGTTTGTGTTGTTTCTGGAGTTTCGTGCATAACATCGATAAAGACCATTTAGTAAAAAAAGAAAAGAAAGAATGAAATAAAAAATGATAATGTATTTTCTGTCCTTTATCCTTCGGAACGCCAAGATCGGGTCACAAATGACCCAAACAGTCAAAATATTATTCTTTGAGTGAAATTCTGTGTACTCCGCATACTTTCAGCAATGTAATAACTTCATTTGCAAGAATCAGAATACAACAGATGTGGTGTGCTTTACATGTGAGAGTGAGAAAGGAAGGTAGTTTGATTCTGATAGTTTTATATGTCGTACTTTATATGTGTAAATAAGTAAGAGGGTCATGGTACCTTTATTTTTGTGCAGTCATGAAAATAGTTGCAAGATTAATATGATGTATTACTTTTTTCTGCATGTTTCATTATTTTGTAGTATCTACTTGAAAAAATAAAATACAATAAATAAATACAATACAATACAATAAATAATATACAATGAATACACCCATACTCTAAAATACCTTGATTTTGAACAAGTACTTTATTTCATACGAGAAATATACATGCTTCGAAAATGATTCATCTTGACGTTCCGTGAGATGAAATTATCTTGGCGTTCCGAGGGTTAAGGATCATTCATCGTGATTTTGTCATATACAAACATAATTTAAGAAAAATAAATATATACAAGAAAAATAAGCGATAAGAATAACTCACACAAAAGTAGGAGTGGATTTGCACTTCGAAACATATCCTTCAAACTGATGTTTGGATGCAATTATTGTTTGCCGTTAATACAGGAATTTTGAGTTTCTAATACAACTCATAGGTAGGGAAACTATATACAGCGAGAAAAAAAGTATTTGGACAAGTTCGACAAAGAGGAAATCAGACTATCACACGTAAAACATGGACCATTTCGAAATCTCTTGCACTTTTATGATAATTTGGATACCTTAGATAGAATACTTATGAAATAACTATCACTCGATACACCTGGAAAGTAACAAGCAACGAAAGAGTGACGACTACGTACATTAATAGCAAAAAAAAAAAACAGTATTTGGACAACCCAATACTACTCTCGAAATAAATGTTCTAAGTATCCTTTTGTGTACAAGAGCAGTCTACTTAGTGTATTGAAGCAATACACACGGTGTCAGGTAAGCCAAGCTTGTTGGAAAGTCATGCTTTACCGTTGGATACGTCATAAAGCAACGTATACAGAGCAATTATTGCGGAATAGAATCAGTTCTGGACAACCAAGAAAACTAACTGCCCGGAATGAAACTTACATTCTTCATTCTGTGAACAATACTCAAAGAATTAGTGCTAAAGATTTGACTATTTCACTCGTCTAGAATATGTAAGTTAATGTGAGTAATTCATTGAACAACCAAAAATTCTTTGAAACAATTGGGATTCAGAAGATGTGTATCCGGGGAATGAATACTGGCCACTCTATTAGTAATTACACAACCCCAAATCTTAACAGACCCTCCAACATTTTTATCAGATAAAACAATGTTCTGCTTTCTGAAAGCTTCATTCTTCCCTCGCCACACGTCCTGATATCCATCACTACAATACAAGTTTATCTCAGTATCATCCTAGAAAAACAGTAAACTTTTTCCAAAATTCCAGGCACTCATATCGATATTTCTTGGAAAATTAAAACTTCTTCTTTCTGCTTCCTTCTGATATGTATGTTTTATTTCTGATTACACATCTTCTGAATACCAATTTTTTTGTTCACATCTACGCATCTGTAACATTAACTTGCATATTCTAGGCAAGTGAAGTAACCAAATCTTTAACACTAATTCTTTGAATTTTTTCTTCACAGAATGAAGAGTGTAGGTTTCGTTCCGGGCAGTTAGTCTCCTTAGTTGACCAAAACGAATCCCCAATAATACTCTGTTTTATGTTTCTTTATGATGTATCTAACGGTAGAGTATGGCTTTCCAACAAGCTTGGCTATGTCTCAGGACCTCAAATTACCTTCCGCACGTAATTTGAAATTAGAGTGAGCAGTTCCAATGTTTTTCAACTCAGTTTGTTCCCTATGCTGATTCTATATGCCTGATTCGATGTGGATTGCTTCAATACACCACGCAGAATGCTCTTGTACACAAAAGAATTCGTAGAACATTTCTTTCGAGAGTAGTATGGGGTTGTCCAAATACATTTGTTGTCATGGATTTACGTAGTTGTCACTCTTTCGTTGAATGTTACCTTGCAGGTGTATCGAGTACTAGTTATTTCTATATCATTCTATCTAAGGTATCCAAATTATCATAAACAGGAAAGAGATTTCGAAATGGGCCACGTTTTGCGTGTGATACAGTCTGTTTTTGCTCCTTGTTTTCTCATTGTAGGTGAACCATGCCTGTCGAGACCGAGAACCGAGAATTAAAAAAAAATGCCCAATAAAGCAGTAGCGCGGCGAAAGGGTGAGCCGGATGGAAAGAGAACCACATTTGGAAAAGCTGAATAACTCCTCTGCGTACACTAACATTAGTTTAGGTTATTTCCTAAGTCTATTTTCTAGTGACATCAGAAACTTTGTTTTTATTAGTTAGAACATGATATGTTTTAGTGAAGTTTTAACGTTATGCAAATATAGTTAAATTCTGTAATAGCTGGGCCTGGGGAAGCCTTCATAATGACTATATGTATACTATTATATGTGTTTTTTATGAATATACAATATTTGGCAAAATCTGAATTGGATTTGTATCATATGTGCCTTCCTAGATCCGCATGGAAACACACACACACTGAATGGTCCCCCCCCCCAAAGTTACAGAGAAATCGGCGCCCTTGCAAATACCCAAATAACTTGAAAATAAGGACGAATAATTAAAGCAAAATTTGGTGTGGCGGAGCATTTAGATACACAGGACCCATTGTATAATCGAAGAAATACAAGGTATTATGGCTAGCTGGTACAACACAGTGTATCTTTTGTGTTCTTACAGGTCTGCGGATAGTTTCAAACCATTGTTGAAGGAAGGAATCCTCTTCCTTATATTCAATATTAGTGGTACGATGTAAGTGAATGCAGTGTAACGTTTTGTGCACACCATTCAGAAAAACTGTCTTGGTGTCATGATCTGAGAGTTACATGAAGCCTGGAAACGCACGGGCTTCAAGTCTCTTGATAGTAGTGAACAGAAACCGTGTGCGTGGGTTTTCTCAGGTTTCTTTAGTTTCCTTCCACTTCTTCATTCCACCAACTCTCCCATCATAATCCATTCCGTCTGATCAAATTTGATTAAAGGCCGTAGATCAAATTGAATTCAATGAGGGCCAGTTAATGCTGCCACATCAATAATTTTTGTTTTGTAAAAAACAAGTTTTCTGTGTTTATTTTATGATAAAGAAGTCAATATTAAAAAAAATGTATTAAAATACATGAAACTAACAATGAAATATTGTATTGACACCCGTCTTACGAAGCTGTGTAAAATTTCATCATTGTGTGATGTCGGGAAATTAGTTAATGTTAAAGAATTTGAGGACATGACGAACCATTCTGAAGTAAAGAAAAAAATAATAAACATATTAGTAATACAAATTGTAACCTGATAATATGAATTGGGTTGTTAACGTTCTCTTCTAACATTTTGCCAATCAAATAGTTCGTTAAAATTCTAGGTCGATCACTTTGTTTTGGTGTACATCATAAGACCCTATCAGCACATAAAGACTAAAATAGAAAGTTCAAGCTTTTTGATTCAAAGCACAGAATGATTTAGATTAAAATACTGCATATTATCGTTATTTTTAAATAAAAATATATTTTCTATTTAAATCATTGATTTGTTTTTCAAATACGTGATTTAAATCGCGATTTAAAATACATTAAAATCAATCAACCTTGGGCACAAGGCATCTAAGAGGAGATGGAAGAAAGAAGCCCATATGAAGTGAAAAATGACAAAACAATAGCTCCTTTCTCCGCTTTGCAGCATTTATACTTTGCCTAAAAAAACAAGCATACGGAAGAAGTAATTCATGCATCAGTGTGTAGGCTCTTTTGGTCCCATATGACATTGCTCACTAATTAGCGAAGGAAAATATTAAAACACGTGTAAGGTGGACACACCTTTCTACAGCGGACGATTTTTGATTACCCGCGGCTGTCTGCTTTAGAGAAGATTCACTGAATAGACTTTACTATTAAGCTATTTGCGTTACCATTTTATCACTTAGAATGTGTACACATCGGAAGTTTTTCATGACTGAGTGTACATGAGATCATTATACTGAAGTATTATGCTGTATCATGCTTTTGGTAATTTCTTTAATTGTTGATATTTTTCACAAATAACTACATATAGAGAGATGTGCAAATATACAAAATATATTTACGATAAGCATTCAAACCAGTTTGCTAAAGAATTCTTTAACATTCGTAAATAATAAAACTAGAACGACGTTCCGTCAGAAAAGAAAGCCAATATGTACATAATCTTGTAGAGCAACTGAATAAGTATTCAGTTATCAATTGACTATCATCATTATTAAATTTAGTTTCTAGTAAGTTAATAATATTAAACTAATGCACCTTTAACTATTTAATTTTTTTTTTTTTCAGAAGTAGAGAAATTTATATGGACGAAGCCAGCAACCAAGTTACTAATCAGTGTTTACTCTGATATGAGAGACCAATTTGATAGCCCCGGCCCCAAGAAAAGGATTTGGAAACTATTAGCGAACTGTATACGAACCAAAGGTTACAATGTAAGCCCCGAATCTTGTGCACGGAAAATACGGGGATTGCAAGCAACTTTCAAATGTAAATTTGACGAATCTCGAAAGACTGGAAGGGGAAAACCCACATGGGAATATTATGAAGATATGTTGAACTTACACGGCACAAGTCCAACTTTAGTACGTACAGTTGTTGCTGGGGCTGGCGTAGTGAAACCATATAAAACAATGCAGTCTCCGAGCACAACTGTAGGTGCAAGTGCAGTGTCAAGTTCTTCGATCGTAAGTGAGAGTGAAGCGACCACTGCTCTCCAAAGACACTCAAAAGCAGAAACAGAAAAAGTAATAAAATGAACGAAATAGCTGAATAACTGAATTCAAACCTAAAAGAATTTAATGACATACAAAGAGAAAGGAATGAATTGTTAAGAAAACTTTTAAAGCAGAGACAACAATGAAAAAGAGTTACTTGTACATAAGAAAGAATAAACAAACAGTTTTATCCCATTGAGTTGTATTATACTTTCCTATTTTGTTCAGCTCTTTCTGTAATATAATTTTACTACGTAACAGAATACGGAATTTTTCAGTTGGAAATTGTCTTGTCACTTCACACGCGAAGCAGCGTATTTCGTAAGTTCTGCAAGTGAAAGATAAAAACTTCGGCAAGCCAGCTCACATGCTGGTAGAGTTTGAAAAAAACAGCTCACTTGGGCCCAGGTGGATTTTATTGAGATGTTTCGAATTTTAGAAACCAAATTTGAATGCAAGTACATGTAAAGCTGTGTACAGAGCTCAGTCGGTAGCGGTGTGTTATTACTTTGGCATTAACAAGTGAGACAGGAAAAACGTGATTCCGAATGTTCTCACTGATCTGCCTAACAGGGTCTGATTTTGCAAAATTTCTTTGAAGGCCTTCCTTTATAAAGGCAATTTTGGCTTCAACCGAATGGGGAATTGGTAAATGAGGAAAGAGACAGGAAACGGGAGAACACCGAGAAACCACATGCACACGGTGTTTATTCACCACAAAGTCCACATGGCACAAGCCAGGATCGAACCAAGGATCCCACGCACCATAAATAACCGCTCTGTCATCGCGGCCCGAGCAGGGGCTGATTTGCTGCTCAACCTTCCCAATGTCACTTGGCCGCCCGAAACACCAACCTCCAGACCCAAACAGGCGGATTACCCAGTCCTTGTGGTGTACCGTCGCGGATTTCTGATCACCAATGGATAGACACGTGGGTTCGAAAACTGCGGCCAACTATTCAGACTGAGGGTTTCCCCTCAGTGTCGCCAAGAGAAGGCTAAACTTAAGAAGTGAACCTTAACAAACACCCTGACTAAACTCGAATACTCCCTTGTATATCAATATCACAAAGATAAAGTGTTGTAGATTTTAGACAGCAATATTATTCTAGTTACAATAACAGTCGATAGATTATGCCCCTAGTTTTGACACCCATGCCGGGACTTGAACCCGGTACCTTCGAGTCGTGGGACTAACGACTTACACCGCACGGCTATCCGGTCGGCTCACGCTTATTTTGACCAGCATTACTTCAAAGGGTTTTTGGGGATCCCGGGGGATCCACTACTTCTTTTGGGGAAGCTCTTGGACACCCATTCCTCTTGTTCTAGCAGGTTTGTAGTTTTTGAGAGTACTATGTCGCCTTAGTTCTGCTGTTAACGACATTGGATATGTAAAAACCTAAAGCTCATTTTCCCACGCTTTCGGTAGCATAGAGCGCCGAAACGAAACACTTATGCACCCTGGATGGTCTATCTATCTATGTATATATATAAATTGCATGCAGGCCAGTAATGGTGTGATAAAAAATGTTTAAGACACGTACTTTGGTATGTGACAAAAACTTTTTTTTCAACCCTGCTGCCGACTATCCTTTAGTTTTCCCTCAGTTGCACCAATGCCGAGATCGTATCTTAAGGCCCTGGCCGATATCTTCCTCATCCTCTGCCATATAGCTCGGCCCAGCCAGAGATACGAAAAGGCCATAAATAAATTATTTTTCTCGATTACAGGGTTTTAGTATAAAAGGTAAATACATTATTCACGGAATACTTCTGAATTTTCTACTCATGTGAAAGTCCTTGGAAAGTCTTGACCTTGCTGGACCCACATCACAAGTTGGTATTTTTCAATTATAATTTCTTTGAAGTCGGAAATGCCAAAGTACCGTACAATCCATGCTAATATCCTCTAAATTTGTATAGTTCTGTTAATATTTAAAAATTTCAGTTTATGAAGATTGCAACCAGGCCTTATTCATTCTTCTAATTTGGGACAGAACTACATACATTTGCACAAATTCTGTCACATTCTAAAAACATGCCAGTTGCTCGTAAGGGTTAAAAAACTCAATTTGCTAAATCATATTGTAGTTAACGTTGCTGCATTGATTAATCCTCGGAAATAATAGCCGATGTAGAACACCAGAAAAGCATACCAGAGCATAAAAAGAACGATACGAACGCGGGTTTTTGAACTAATAACTCAAAAAACAAAGGCGGCTTTATTATTTTATGTTCAACTTTCATTACTTTGATGGGTGGTGATGGACTCCTCTCTAAAATATGTGTTGCGAACACACAATTACAAGGGTATACCAGTATACAAGATGTTGGAAACCACGACTCCATCTACTTTTATTTCTAACCACCGCTGATTTGAAATCCTTTGGAAGCACTCATTATTGATCACCATAGCTTCATTAGAAGCGTATTTTTTTTTCTTTTGCGGTTGATTACAATGTGTCGTATAGTATTATACAATACTAAAGTAGTTTTATAAGTTGGCAGTACTTATTGAGTACAAAGTAAACACTGGTACTTCTGCATGGTCTAATAGTTACAAGCAATCTATTTGTATCTGTACATCATCTTCTACGGCTTTTGTTTCTAAATTTGTGAAATTACAACAAAGTAGAATTTAGTTTTTGCATAACCTAAATTTTAATTACAAGAAAGTCAGTAATACAGTAACAAAACTTAAGAGATCTTGTGACAACGATCCACGGGATCGCAAGCATGACTTCCCACATAGCAGAGTACGTCCCTGGGACGTCCCATTTAGATCCCATTACCGTCAGAATGGTCCTGCTCCCATAGCGATGTCCTAAGGACGTCCGTGGGATAACTCTGTGGGCAATACAAACAGTTCATCCCGTATGGATGTCCCCTGGATGTCCCCCGGAAAGCCGTGCGGGATTACCTACCTGGAATTTCTATAAATTAAATCGACCTTTCTATTATTATTATTTAATTAATTATAACTATACGAAGGATATGCCTTTGTATAGTTATACGAAGGATTAATTATAACTATACGTCCCATGGATGTAAACGGGACTTAAACAGGACGTCCTACGGACGTCCCGATATCCTGCCAGGAGATCCGTCCAGGAGATCCCTGGGACGTCATTTTGCTATGTGGGTTACTCCAATTACCTGTCCTATACAAAGTTAGATCGTAAACAAGCTAAAGCGCGAAAAGATAGCCAACAGGAAAATGTAAACAGGAATAGATGCGAACTAGTCTCCCAGATGCTTGGTCAATGGCGGGTTGTCGAACTAATAGTTTAAGGTTCTTCAGTTAACGTCTCTAAACTGAACACAAGATTCTGCAGTAATTAAGAAAACGTAAATATTTTCAATATTAACTGTAAATAAATTCAAAAGATGGCGATACTAGACATATGATAAATATTACACATATAGGGCAATGCCCAGCGAACTAATTGCATGTTAATTACGACCTTCTATACCGAATTCACTGGTGCACAATAATTTACGATCTTTATTTATTATCAAACTCAAAAGAAAGAGCAGTAAGCAATGTGCTTACATGAAACAATATTCCGTCACTACAACATAAAACTACTTCAACAATATATAAGTTCGTGATGTTTAGACAAATTACATTCCCATAGATGAGCGAATAGATTAAAGATAATACACACTGCTGAAAATTCATACCTCACGGAAATTTTCAAAGATCCCTAAGGAACCTGCTCTTCATTCATATTGTTTTCACATAGAATATCAAACAGATAACATTTCCTATGTTTTTACAATAACAGTATTCTATGGAACTTGCCCGTAACATAAATAAGGACTGGAAAATTTCACCCGAGCAAAAAGTATGAACATCGTGCAAAAGTATTATTTCTTGATTCAGTATAGCGAAAAATGCATAACCGAGGTCGCGAGTTAATAGGTTTTTGGTTACCTGCAGCGAATTTTTAACCTAAGCGATTTTAATCCAATTTGAAGCTTTCCTAATCAAAGACAATCAAATAAGCTCTGAGCACTGAATATTTAAATTGAAATGAAAGTTGTCTAATAGACTGACTCTACAAGTAGAAAATGTTGAATTTTCTATCTGGCAACATATATGTTTGCATGTGCCGGTTCAGGACTTTCTCTACACTGCAAATTAACAAGTACGTCATCAGCTGAGCACAGGGATTGGGCTACTGGAAGCTAAGATGTATATAAATAAATCACTGCAAATACAACGACCAAGGGCCCGTTTGCCAGGTCCTAGCGTGGTGCAGTGTCAATACGTTGGATTACTGAATACAAAAACAACGGGTTATATAATATATAATACGGGAGAGTAGACAACCTCTCCCGGAAGTGGTCTACTGCTCCCACGCTGACCAGACGTGTTGGGAGAGGAGAGCCGAAACTCTCAACTTTGATCGCTACCCCTTTATTCAGGTAGCTCCCCAATTGGCCTCACGACGCTGGGTGGACGCCGCACAGGCCGCGAATTTCGGTACATTTTTTAGAGAATTTTGAAGTTTTTATAAGCGAGATTTTCCAGTCCCTAAACAAAAATAATAATCAATATTCTGACATCCGTGGTTGTTATTAAAGTATTTACAGACTGCCGGTGTTTTTACAATAATAATAATGTATTCAACTTACCCATAACATAAATAATAATCAATATTCTGACAATCGTGGTTGTTCTATGGGGACTTTATTATAGACAGTAAGACTGTTGTTTAGGGTGGAAATGAAAAGCGTGTACCTTCGTAAGCGAAAATTGCACTACCATTATTAGAAATTCACTTTTTAGTAGTATTGGATCAAGCTGTCACCAAAGCTGAGATAAACTATACAAAGAATCAATAAGCGGGAGGCAAAGTTTAGTCATTATACAGAGTGTCCGAAAAGTCCTATCCCGTAAACTTAGCATTATGATATGTGGGAAACGAAACGTTGACATTGCTCTAGAAAGTCGGAATTAGCAGCTGCCGGGAAATTATCTAAATAGTACGATTTGGTGCTGACGTCATAAAAAGGTGATTACTTATAATACAACATACTGCAATCGATAGTTCATGCGCGTATATGAATATTTAAATTTCTCATTGAGTACATTTGAGTGCAACCCACATTACTTGACATGTTTAATTGCCCCACCTATCCTAGTTAAACACGGGAGATTCTTTTCTGGACACCCTGTATTATGAATACACGGAGGAACGTTTAATGTCCTTGTATCCACAGATCATTACAAATCCGCTCGCGCTTTTCAATTCCCCGCTGTTTTCTTTAATCTCTTCCATTGAAAATATCTTCTTCTTCTTCTTCCGGGTCGTCACCGTTCACATTTTCTTCTTCTCCATCCTCATATAGTTCATGCATCAATATAAAATTGTGCAGAACACATGATGCCATTACATGATCTACTGCTAGGCCCAAACCATGTATTTCGAGTCTAAGTAGTCTCCTGAACTTTCCTTTAAGCTGGCCAAATGCCCGTTCAATATTGCAACGACCACTGTTTAGTACTTTGTTATGATTGATCTGCTGAGGTTGAAGGTGACCATTGTTTCGGAATGGGATGATAACCTTCTCACTCAGCGGATACGCAGAATCTGCTAACATGTGTTCATTTCTCATGCAAAAATCTTCATTTTGAAAAATAGCATCAGACAACGGACTTCTCCGAAAAATACGGGCGTCATGTAAACTGCCTACTTCCCCGATATAAACATCACGGAAGACGCGATTATCATCTAACGCTGTTTGACTGATTACCGAAGAAATTAGAAAATTGTGTTGGGTGATAGGGCGGGAAGAAAACCATAGACCTACTATAGGCAAATACTGCCTTCACGAAAAGACCAACAATAATGGAGAAAGACTGGTAACTTTCGCGAGTTAGAAAAAACTACTGGTAAAGAGAAAAACATACTTTGAACAGATGGGTATCTCCGGACGGCAAAACCCTAATCAGATCGATCACGTATTAATAGATAGACGAAGACACACCAACATAATGGACGATATTTCGTACAAAGGAGCGGAAGGTGATGCCGACCATCAATTAGTGATCACAAAAGTAAGGGAAAAGTTATGCATCGCGAACAGAGAAAGCAAGGACTCAAAACAACTGAAACTCGAAGTTAAATGAATATATAATCCGAGCATAGAAGCGTGGGAGGCAATTTGTGAAACAGTTAATAGGCTAAGTAATAAAATCAATGCAAATATTAACCACTACAGTAACGCGAAACGTCATGCCGAACTCGGGTTCAGAAACAAAAAGCGAGAATATCTGACACAGAAGATTCAGGAGATAGAGGAAAACGACAAGACAAATAACATACGAGATATACACAAGAGGGTAATCTGGTTAAGAAAAGGTTCCTGCCGAGGTTAGGAATGATTAGAAATGACCGTGGAGATCTTGAGGCGTATCCGACTAAAATGGTCGATGTGTGGAGAAGTTATTTCGACGAACTTCTTAAAGTTCATAACGGAGAACAAACAGAGGAATTTGAAATCCATACCGCAGAACCGTGGATACCCAAATTTAGCGAGATCGAGATAGAAATGTCCGTAAAAAATTGAAAAATTTCAAATCACTAGGAATTGACAATATTACTGCCAAATTAATTAAAGTGGGAGGAAAAGCACTAATCAGGGAACTACATAAATTGATAGGTGCTATATGGAGAAAGGAAGAGCTTCCAAAGGAATGGAAAACCTCGATAATAGTTCCTATTTACAAAAAAAGGCGATAAATTGGACTTTCATAATTAGCGCTGTATGTCGTTACTTCCAACCTGTTACAAAGTGTTAAGTAATATTCTGTTAACACGCCTAAGTGTTTACGTAGATGAAATAATTAGAAATCACCAATGTGGATTTAGAAGAAACAGATCCACGTAGGACAAGATTTTCGCCTTGTGACAAATTTTGGAGAAGAATTGGGAAAACAATGATACGGTTCACCAGCTATTCATTAATTTTAAGAAAGCATTGATTCTATCAAAAGGGGAAAGTTGTACAGTATCCAGAAACGATTTAGAATTTTAAACACTGGTTCAACTAGTGAAGATGTGTCTCAGCGACCCCATAAGCAGAGTACGGAAAGTTAATAATATGTCAGATAGTTTCAAGATTTGCAACGGATTGAAACAGCTCGTTGCCTTATCACCTTTACAGTTTAACTTTGCGTTAGAATATGCAATTTTAAAAATTAAAGAGGACAAAAAGGGACTATCATTGAATGGTTTGAATCAACTGTTCGTATACGCGGGTGATGTAGATTTAATAGGGACGATATAGATGAACTAAAAAATAACACCAATGTCTTACAAGTAACACTATTTCAAGTGGACGCTCAGACCTAGAAGATATATACATATTTAAAATCAGCATAAGAAACTGAGTTTGTGTAAAATATTAGGTGTCATTGGCCTGAAGTTGAAGAGAAATTGTTGATGCAGTAGTCAGATACTTCCCTGTGGACAGTGATATAAAAGTGTTGAGATACCATTATATTTTTAAATTCCTGAAATAAATGGAAAGGAAATAAACAGTAATGGGTACTGGGTGGAAGGCGCTTCCTTCTGGAGGGTATATTCATCATGGCCGCCATCTTGAACTTCGCCATATTGAATCTCGATTGATTTTCTTAAATGGGAAATTCCGTACAATATATCATTCTGGGCTTGAATTATACGAGAAATACGTTGCTGAAGCCAGTTTTGCTGTAAACGTAATATTGTGAGAGAGACGAGTATGTGGCACTTGCATGGGATAATAATACAATAGTCTAGTAAACCTATTTTTTTCTTGAAATTTTGTTGGATATGAAACCTAAATGCATTCACATTGTTCTTAAATATAGTGCCCTATCGATATGGATTTATACGGATTTTTGTTTCATTTCAGTCATTATTTCAAAGCAAAATAGGTGTTTCCAGGATATTCTATCATTACTCCAAGCTAGCATCACATACTCTTATCATTCACATTAGTGTACAATCCCGTTAATCCAGCCCCCTTTAAGATGCCCGTATAACCCGGACGGAAATTACTTGAAGCATTCCCTCTTCCTCCAAATGATGGAATATCCTGGTATGCCATGTTTTGGCGCATGTTTATACTGTCCTCTTGGTTGCCTAAATATTAGGCGTACAGTGATATAATTCTCCTATAAGAAAGAGCTACTGTTTCGTATAACTGAGTGCACAAGCTTTTGTAAACATTCGGGAAATGCAAGAGGAAATTATTACCAACTCTATATTTACTTATCTAACATTCTTCATAATTAAATGAAATTGTTTTACAAACAGTAAAAGATATTTACAAAGCGCAGTATTAGAGTATGTATAATAATACTTCGACAGCACCCTATATTGTGTAATATTAATGGTTACTTGTATTTTCCATAAAATAGAATAGAATAGAATGGAATATTGCCATTAGGCCTGAGTACAGACAACATCAAGATACAATATTATATTATTTTTTATGCAAATATATTTGCAAACTCCCCAAACTCCGTAATACTATAGAAAAGCAACTCCACGAGCCGATGAGCGTTTATATGTATTTATGGGTAAGTTTTGCATGTGCGTTGGTAATCTATTCATAATTTTAACACCCCGAGTTATAGAGCTATCTTTAATTCTCAATAGTCTACTCAAAAGAACACGAATTTGCTTAGCGATCGAGTATTGTGCGAGTGAACATCTAGTGTACGACGTACATCACCTATATTTTGTTTAACAAACACTAAGGTATATACAGATTCACAACAGTCATAATTTTCAATTTACAGAAAAAAGGTTTGCAGTGTTCAGTATATGTTGTTCCACAAATATTTTTTATGGCTTTTTTGTAGTAGCAAGACATTTTTATTGTAATTAGAGCCACCAGAAAACAATTATGCATCAGCCATTGTACTTTGAAATAATGCAAAATATGCAGTTCATAAATACTTATGAGGTACAATGTTTTGTAATTTTCGTAATGTTTTGTAATGTTCTATAAAGTTTCACACACACATATTCCACAAGCGATTTCCACGTTAACTGCCTATCTAAAATTATGCCCAGAAATATTACATCTTTTTACTCTTCAAAACAGCAATTTCAAGTAAATATTAGTTTTCTGTTTATTTACAAGAAAATCGTTTTGTTTAAACCATATTTTAATAGTTGTAATAGGCTCTTCATTATACTTATAGATTTTTTGAAAGGTATTACTAGAATTTAGAGGAGTAGTATCATCAGCATATCAGATCGAATTGGACATGATATTTAATGGAAGGTAATTTATCATTAGTAGAAACAGAAGGGTACCCGAAACAGAACCCTGAGGAACACCGTATTTTATCTGAGTAGTATCGGAATTAGTACCACTTACACACATAGTTTGAGTACGACCTTCTAAGTAGGTTTTGAAAAACTTCAAGGTATTACCTTGAAACCCATAACACCTAATTTTATTTAGTAGTGTATTGTGTTCTGCACAGTAAAAGTTCTTGCTTAAATCGCGGAAAGTGGCCAGAGCATATCCCTTATTTTCAAATATTTCATAAATACATCTGATTAATTTATCTACGGCATTGACAGTAGATGAACCTCCTCTAAATCCAAATTGTGAATCACTAAGCATGTTATATTAATTAAGGTAATTAAATATCTGTTCTTTAACAACTGTTTCAATGATTTTTAGAGAATATGAGGACTAAAGAAATTGTGTGATAACTAGCGAAACATGACCTGTCTCCCGCTTTAAAGATTTGTACCACAATACTTGCTTTCATGACATCGGGTAAAATCCTCTCCATAAGGAATCTATTACGGCAGTACGTGAAAGGGACAACAATATAGCTGATAACCTATTTAATAAAGTTGTTAAATATACCAGAGTTATCCTTACTATTAGACGATTTAAGGCCATTAACTATTCGTATAATGTCTGGTGGCATTACAAAGTTAAAACCAAATATATAAGGAAATAAGGTAAGTCGGTCGTTACCTACCATTCTGTTAGTACTGTTGTATCAATGTTACTTTTGACTTTTTCAATAGGATGAGTAAAATAGTTATTTAGTTCATAAGATGTGATGCTGACATTGTCAGCCTTATTACCTTTAACATCGTTGTTACTTAATTTCAACGGAGTTTGGCATTTGTTAGTTGATTTTGCAATACACAATAAATTAAATTTATTTTCTCATAAGCTACAGCACTTTGTGTTCCATTATGTAATTACTCTTATTAGGAGCAGTGCTCTCATATCGGTAAAGATTATCATATAGCATTAATGTCTTCTTCATATTAGACAGTTGCGTGGTATACAACGGAATTGTATTCTTCTTCTTGCATTGGATACCGACACTTTTTTAAAAACAATTTTTCTTTCAGGAAATGAATCCTGAAATGTTCTTATGAAAATATTAAAGAAGTAATTAAAGATATCATTGGCATTTAACGTTGTGGGTTCATATGATACGTCCCAGTCTTCATACGTCAGTGACATAATGAAATCACGCAATTTTTCAGTCGTCACCGGTCGAGTTTGTATATTTATATTAGAGGAATATTTACTATGACAATCATCATATTCATGAGTCCTCGATGTCAGCCATATAGAATCATAGATACTAGCGATCAGTAAGTATTTGATTCTTTTACAAGCATAACTCGACTGTTTGTTTATTAAAACTATATTTACATCGTTTTCGAAAATTACTACAGTTGAATGAGACACAGTGATAGAGAATATGTCATTTTTACTGATGCTCTTACTAATTATGAGTATGTTTCAAATATTAGATTATAGTTTGTAAAATCACTGTTACAGGAAAAGTTGTTTTCACCGAAGGTCTAAGGTGTTAAATAATAGAACATTATTTCTCAAGGTAAAATTATGCAGATAACTTAAATTGAATATTTGTTTTGCACATATAAGTTAAATATTAAAATCGAATAAAATGTTGTAATTTCAACATTAGGACTACATGTTAAATTAACACTGATTTCTTGACATTAACTTTAAACCATTCATCCATCTTTTCTGTGTAGTCTCTTAACAAATTGGTTAATGTCCGCAAAATGTTCAAATGACACTTGCAGAAGTAGTTTACAAACGATCAAAGTAGCTGCATCCAAACTTCCTTAGAGATCAAACCACTTTAGCTCCAGAACATTCTGAAAATTCTTGCTTTTAAATACATTGTGTACTTCCATATCATTCTAATAAATCAAAATTACACTCCAAGACTATCATTTAATTAAGTGTTATTCTCTATTTGCTCATAGAGTTGAAGAAACCTAGAAAGGCGGTGTTATATTTAATAATATGAGTTCTGGATTAACGTTGACAAACGTCACGATCAGTCGGGGTTTTGAGACGTATTTTCTGATTGGAACCTATAAACAATCTCTCTTTAATGCTCATTTAGTTTTTCGCCAAAGTTTTGTTTTGTTAGGCGCTAAACGGATTCACAATGAAATGACTATTTTCAAGGAAACATTACATTTAACATCAATAACTTTCAAATGATCTGGATATATTTTAGAACATTCTGAAAAAATGAAATGAAGTATTAAGAGCTTACCTATGCAAGTGGGCTATCTACCTTCATACCTTCTACCTTCATAATTATACATAGATAACTAATTAAAGGTATATTAGAAATGTATTAAATGAAATTACTTTTAAAACTTTCATCTTTGTTGTCGTTAGTAAAGCTGTAAACGTTAGTAAACGTTATTCTATTCTGAGATCAAATATTTACAATAACATTATTTTTGCCTAGGGTGAATTGATAAATTTTACTCCTATTTTAAATCTAATTATCTTCCTTGATCCTTTTAAATTATCTCTTGTGCAATGTTAACGGAATAACTGGCTATAACATTACGTGCAAACAGTTGGAAAGTGAGATTTGTTTAGTGTATTTTCAAAACATCTTTTGCCAAGTTTACAAAATTTTGCGTGAAGAAGAACTGTTAGTGGTTCACAAACTTATCAGAATGATGAAATATTCTGCGTGTGGCATATTTATGTTGCTAAGAGTATATTTTCAATCTAATTGACATTATTATTTTAATAATGTCCAAAATATTTAGGAAAACATGTTGCATAAGAGATGTTTTGAAACTGAACCTAGGAGAAGTGATATTTTGAAACCAAACCTTCTGGACAAGTGGCATTTTGTTCATAAGTTAAGTGGCATACATGATTTTTACCGATTACAATGTTTTTTTAGGCAATATATTTTGCTTATAAACAATTCAATTTTAGAAATATTCTATATATTTTGGTAAATAAGACAAAACCAACCATTGCAACTTTTTTAAAATTTTGCAGTTATAACCGATAATACCACTAAACTCCTTTGCGAGAGCGAATTAGTGTAAACCATGCGGAATTCATTTGCATACCGTTATTTACTATCTTGATGTAGCACTACATACCACTGAAACAAAATACTATTTGAAAAATATTAGTTCAACAACTGTATAATTGATAATTGATGTTTTGCCTATAAAATATTATCCTTTGCTGTGCACCATGTTGTTGTGCATATGAGACCTTATTAACTCAAAACCACTGTTTTATAATTATTTTTAAAATCTTTTGACATGAAATCAATCCAGAAATAAGAAAATTACGACCTGAAATAATTCGATGCTACTGAGATGACAATTTAAAAAAAAGGTGGACAGGAGCTGTTTCGATAATAAACTCGACGCTTAATTTATAGACGAAATACTTCCTTATGTACAAGAAAAAATTGATTCTTGATTTAAAGGTGGACTCCCTGTAATTCGGAGAAGTAGTCGAATACCATGAATGTGGAGAATCACTTTTATTTATAGTTCAATGTGCGTAATCACTTCTAAAATCGTTCCTGTAACTTTGGACCACTCTGTATTTAATTGCCACATCAACGTGAATAAAGGTTCGTTTATATATATACATATTAGCTTTTAGTATCCGACATCTTGTCTATGAAGAAAAATAATCAATTGATATAACAGCACCAGTAAGAGTAGAGCTTTTGATGCAGAAGATACGTGTACACGAAACTAGAATGGTATATATTTCCACAGTTCTCTTATGTCTACATAGACACTTGTGTAGATCATTTGGGAAATGCTAAAGTACACAGTTACCAAGTCTACATTTTCTTATCTTACATTCTTTGCAATAAAATGAAATTGTTTTAAGGATTAAATCAACAATAAACCTTAGTTATGGAGAACATTGTACCATCAGCAATACGCCATATTGCATGATGTGATAATTTACCTACTTTCCATAGCTATCATACATAAGTTAATATTTGATTGTATTGCATGTATCGCAAAGCATTTTGTTTATTGGAACTTTATTTAGTTCGTTTCCCAAGATTGATATGATAGATAAGGAGGACTAAAATGGAGTATGTCGTTTATAGGAAGACGTCTACCAGTTATGAAGTATATTTCAGTTTTACATCTTAGTTCGCTAAACTAATATTACAGGAAGAGTTCTTCACGCCGAGTCCCAATTGAGTCAAATTGAAGGGCATTATATCTCAAGGTAAATGTATGCATATAACTTAGTGAAACTGAAAAGAATAATATTTAACAACATATAACATGAAATATTAAGAGCAAGTATTATTATTCACTGAAGAAAATTGTAACAAATATTTAATATTGCTACTATAAATTATATTATCACTGTCTTGTCGCGATTAACATTAAACCTGTCTACTCTCTTTGCGGTGTAGTTGCCGCTATGTTTGAAAATTACTTTCCTTAAGGACAGAGGGAAGGTGTAAATCTACCCGTAGTTTCAAGCTACTTTCCTTGAATTCACCTGTACTGAATTAAGTCAAGGACTGAAAGAATCTAAAGTAATGAATGTGAATTCAGAATATTTTCAGACTTAATGCTATAACACATATCTTCAAACCAGAATGTAGCACATAATAAATTATCATAACCTTAAGATGTCGTTGGCGTTGGGAAATTCCTATTAAGCAGCGCTGTTAACGATCTCGTCTGAAGGGAGCTTTAGCAGGGTTTCTGAACAACGTTTGTTGCTGTTAGTAAAACGTCTTCTTCGTTTCCAGTATTCACCAATGGTAGCGATGCTAGTGACCTCGCCTGAAGGCAGTCTAAGGTACTATGTATCTTTTTATCAAAAACATCTTACGTTTATTGGACACAATTATTTTTCAAATGAATAACACTTGTTCAACTTCCGTTGCCTTGTTGCGCTAGCTTTTTATCTATAATTATTTTACAAAATTCAGGAACGATCACTAAAACATATGACCACTACTTAATATACACTTTTAAATGCAGTATACAACGAAACCGATGGGAAAAGTTCTACGCTAACATCTGTGAAATCAAGCATATTTTTCTGTCTTGAAGATTCTGAAAATTTCTGCGTTACTATACATTTCGTAGTTACATATTGTTTTGAGGAACCTTAATTCACTCAAAGAGGTGAGCATTTTATAATTATTAGGGTTTTAAAATATTAGTTTTTTACATTCACGAGGTTTCTAAGTTAATTTGTGAAAATTGTATATTTAAACTCCCGAATCGAGACCTGAATTGAAAAACATCCCAAGTCCACTCTTTTTCGTATTTGTATTTTTTCAGTTCGTCGGTATCTATGTTCCAAGGGCTATCCACTTACATAAATATTACATCCTAATCCCACCACAAGAACCCTTTTTAATACAAAATAAGTTCCGCTGAGAAGGATAACATACGAAGACCTAGGACTGTTTTTCGTTCCTCCTGAAAATATATACTCCGGTAGACTTAGGATGTTTTTCAATTCAGGGCTTCAATTAGTCTGAAGACTAAAACTTTTTGCATGAGAACCTTTTCTAGTATACAATACAACCTATGGTGTGTTATAATTTAATTTGGTCTTTATCCTTAGATATTGATAAAGGTGAAAATAACGTAAAAAAATGGTTATGTAATTAATAAAGGCGTTTTGAATTAATGGTAGGAAACGTTTTCAATAGTATGTGTTCCAAAAATTATTTTATTTTTTAACTTATGTATAATTCCTCTTTAACTCCAATTTTATTCATCACTTTTGTTTCTTCTGTTAGGTAACAATGGTAAAACAATAAACTAATTATTTTTAATGATGCATTAAATATCAATTACTTTAAGGCTCTTTTATCGAACTATGGAAGAAATATTAAAAATGCAGGTTGTAGGTATAAACCTTATGGAGTGTAATTAATTCAATTTTCTCGGGATTGCTCCCAAAATAGGTATTACTGGTCCAGCAAAACCAATTCTGGGAGCAATCCCGAGAAAATTGGATTCATAATAGACGCCAGCAGGACTTCATGAACAACTTATATAGAGTGTATTTAGGAAACATGCGAATAATCAGAACTATCTTCAATTGAATACCTATTTAAAACAAAATGTTTATAATAGAGACTTGCTACTAAAGATACATATGTGACGTTCGATGACTTTGAAGCCTATTTACGAAGTTCCGATTGACATTGTGCCGTCATCTCAGTGCATATTTACCTTCTTGATTCAGCTAAATAATCGGTTATGTTGTTGATTTGAAGGTAACTATAATTAGAGATGTGTTGCACGCAATCAACCACAAATTACTATAAGAATCAAGTAATAGAGTTAAGCTTCTAATGTAACAACACTTTCTTACAGCGTACTTATTTTTGCTTTCTAAATAACGATAATGATATTATTTCAAACTTTGAGTTTAGTTCCTTTTTATTCTTTTGAAGTTTTAATGCTTTTGAAGTTTCATTAAACTAGTCAGAGAAAAAAAATCCGTAATTACGTTATTTTCAAATAGATATAGCAAACCGAGCGGAGATATATTTAATTCTAATTTAAATCTGAGTACATTTTTTGATGTGCTGAAACTCTTTGGTGTGCAATTCAAACGAAATAGATACAATGATATGATCTGCAAAGAATTGCAGCTTCGTAATATTTTATTGATAGCCTACTTCGTTTTAGCACCAAAATAAAATATATAGCATAATTTCGTGAATAACGGTATAATCTTACATACATGACTGTCATTGAGAAAAATGTTCGATGTTTCTAAACTCAAATTTTGACGCTACTAAACAATTTGAGTTGTCCGGTTGCAAAACTAATCATAACGAAAAATTCTTAATTGCAACCGAAGAATTTTGCAACCGAACAACCAATTATTTAAAAGTAATAATTGTATATTAATAATTTTTAGAAGTAGTTTTGAATTACACTGGGCTAGCTATTAACATTTTGAATAAACTGCTCTTTCCCAACTTGTATAATTTCAGGACTCATATTGAAGAGACACCAGTTGTTTTAAGCGGGATTTGAGACATCTGCTCTTCGCAGTCTCCTTCCTTGCCAAGGGACCTTTATATTTTAAGTAACTATGTTCACGTCTACGTCAGCACTCATTATTGTGGCTTTTCAGTTGGTAGTAAATTACAAATGGATTGTAGTGAATAGTATGAACCATCAATTGGAACTCACAATTGATTATGATCAACAGAAACTAATGCAAAGTGTTCTGAAAGCTGTTTGTAGCTCCTTGGTGACAGAAAGAAAACTAATTTCCATCCTGCTTTCAGAAAATGATGAATTCGTCACATTATTTATCCAAATTGTATTACAGAAGAAATTTATTTCGGTACTCGTTATAAATCCTGCTAATTTGTCTTACGATGAAACCTTAGAGCAAACTACCTTAGTTCAAGAAAACGATATTATAGTATACTTCGGAAACAAAGAAAATGTCTTAGATCTAAGATTGGAAAGAAGTCCAAAATTCTATTGGCACAACAGAGCAATTTTCCTAATAATACAAACGATGTCCACATCAATCATTGGTGAAAAAGATTTGCGGAACTTTTACGCTTATTATTATTCAAACAAGATTCTAAAATGCATTTTAATATTGATTACTCTTCAGAATTCGTATCAGGAGCTACACGGCAGGAATGGTCTAATTCATGTAGTTACACATGATCCATTCATGAAACAGTTTAACATACAAAATCTAACATTTGAAATATTAATGCTAGGTACTCAAAGATTACATAAAGCTTATTTTCGACCGAGAATACATAATTTATATGGACGTGTGTTGAGAGCAACTGCTCTTTACACATGGAATCCCCCAGTCATTTGTTTTACGAAGGTTAACGAAAAGTATGAAATCCACGGGTATTTACCGAAGGTATATGATTCTTTAAGTCACTTCATGAATTTCACCATTGAATTCAGTAAAGTGCACGAATTGAACCAATATGGTTTACAAAAGAAAAATGGAACTTACACTCATTTGATTGGAGATATTCAACAAAACAGAGTCGACTTCGCTTACGCAAGCACAGCACTCACTTATAAGGTGCTTAGCTTTGCAGAGTATTCAGATTACATTGAAATTACGCCTACTGCAATTATAATAGCAGCAGGGGTCAAAATACCACCGTGGAAGTCTCTACTTAAGATGTTCCAGATGACTCTCTGGTTATCAACTTGTGGTGTGGTCTTAGTTATGATTACAACAATGAAACTCATTCAGTCCATTTTACTGGAAAAAGCAGGAAAAGACTGGTTGTCACTAACTATAAACATGTTCGCTGTTCTGTTGCAAATTTCAGTTTCACAACCGAAGGAGAATTCCATTAGAATTGTGTTTTTCTTGTGGGTTTATTTTAGCCTTATAATTTATTCTCTGTTTACTGGTGCAATAGTCAGCACTTTAACTATCCCACAATACTATACAGACATAAATACACTAGAACAATTAGTAGAGAATGATATAACTCTGACAGGAATTAATTACTATGGAATGCTCCTAAGGGATGGGTCAAATAGAATTTTGTCTGCTCTGGGTAAATCTTATAAAGTCAATAATTACCGTGCGGAAATATTTAAAGACATATTACTGGGGGATCGGATTGGATTTATTAATCCAAGGTCTGTCCTAGAATATAACGCGAAAATGATGAACCCATGTTTCATGTGCAGTCGTCGATTCCATATCTTGGATGATAGTCTGGGAAACATGCTTCGAGGTATAGCGTTCCCTGTAGGATCACCTTTGATACCACGATTTAATGTTCTTATAAGAAGAATGAGAGAATCAGGATTGATTTTGAAGTGGTTTTCCGATGAGTTTTTGACTCTGGAGGCAAGAAGTGTTTGTAAATCTTCATGCAGTGACCTTGTAGTTTTAACACTTGAACACACGAAAGCACCTTTCTATTTGTTACTTGCAGGAATTGTGATGTGTGTATGCGTATTGCTACTTGAGATAGCCTATAAAAGTAAAAACTTATATAGAATAACAGTCAAGTCTTGAAGTTAGGGGTAAATATAACATTTTGTTTCAGAAAGTAATTTAGATTTGAATAAGTGAATTCGTTGTTGAAATGAACATTCAGTTTGTTAGTTATTCTGCAATTAACTTCATAGCATTGTTTAAATTAAATATTTTTTATCAAAGTTACATTTCTTTATATTTAATATTATTTCAATAATGTAACAACTGATTAATAATACAAATCAAGATCTAACATGGTAAGGATATATAGACCAAACTAATCCAACAGTAATATTTGGAATTCAAATCTCTGTACTAATGCTATTGTGATTCAAAACTTAAATTAGTTATCAGAATATTTGAACAAGTGTATTCATGGAAATAGCAATAACTTAAATTACTTCTTCGTTACTAGCTGATTACCCGGAGTTATTTGTTTATCTGTCTTGTATCAGACAGAAAAATGAATGAATTCTATCTGTCATTTAGTACATTATATTCTTCACTCTTATCACTACCCTTACCGATCGGGACTGAAATTAAACGGCACCGAGAGTGTCATTATTAATCTCAGCGACCCTTAAAACTACAGATTGTACACTAATATCGGTCGTTTTCGATTATTTTTTATGTCGTCCCTTTCCATTCTCACTTCTAGGAGTGTTAGGGATTTCTACCAACACAACATTGTTTTCAGTTTGTAAGTGATACGTGTACAAAGTTTGACTGAAATTGCTCCAGGCCTTCTAGATTTATGCTAGAACATTTATACATACACACATATCAGCGTGAGCCAAAGTTGCTAAAAAAGTTTTAAAATTATATTCAATACACACGCACTTCCATTTGTAAAGATATAAATGAATCGCCCTAGCATTAATATTTACTAAATGAAAACCAAAAATAATTGAACAAATAATTCCTTTCCACAACGATATTTGCGTAATTAACCATAAAATAATTAAAATTTGTTAGACTTAAACAGGGATGGATTTATGGGGACTGGGGACTTATTGAATATGCGAATCTATGTGGTGTATGAATGACTTTATTACAGTGTGCGTGTTCTGACCTCTAGACCGAATTTCATCCATGTAATTAATTATGGGAATAAGGATAAGCTAATTGAAAAAAAATATGTGTGTGAAATGTTCAATGGAGTATATTTAGTTAATAAAGGAAGTACTAATCACATTCAATACTTACAAAATCCAAGTAAATATACACAACATATTTGTACAGTAGTGGATACAGAAGTTTATGGCCCTTCTGTGTAGTTAAGAAATAAAACAAGAAACATGTAAAAAACACAATAATATTAGGTAATGTGACTAAATGTAATCGTCAGTAACAATTCGAGGTAACGAATGTAAAAGAAGCTCGGAGTTGAAAGTTAGTGACGAGGTATTTAAAGATGTTGTTTTCAAACTGGAAAGTATTCTGAGTCAATTTTTAAAGTTGTTTCGCCAAAAAAAGATGGATTCCAAATCCTTCTTCACGAATTGAAAATTTAGGCCTGCTGTGTGTGGTGAAGGTCAGGTAGACTTCGTCAGAATGCGATACACAGCACAAGATTGTAAACGTCTAGCCTCGAAATTGGTAAATCTTACCTAAACTTAGCAAATCGTTTAATACCTACATAAGTTTGTTATCTCAACAATAATTCATATAATTATTTTATAAATAACAAATGCTGTTATTCGGTATTGCCATACTGATAAGATACAATAGGATACCTATAGAAATAGTGTGTGAAACTAATCGGTGATACTTGAATGAGAGAAGTTTCATTAAAGCATAAACCAGCATTATATCATGCCATAAAATATGCTATAGAGAAAAATATAAATTACAAGGATCTTATTATAGATGTACTAATATTACTAACAACTGTTGTGTAGAAGTACATTTATACCGTAGTCTGAGTTGTAATTATATGCGCTGTAGATTTAATATTATTTTTTGGGAGTTATGAGTTTTTTGCTTTGTGTACGGGTAACACTGCTCATTTGATCCTTGAAATGACTCGCGTAGTTTCTACTCTGGATTGTGATTGGTTGCTTTGGATTTCTGATTATGGACGGATTTGATTTTGGTTCCAACATCAGATCGTGTTCACCTTTGGTAGATGTGAGTTATGTTGGATCACTATGTGATTCCGCTTTTTCGATTTTTATTTAATGTTTGTACAAGTTGATGCCAGTGAGTTTCAGAGTGGAGCAAATTCGTGTTATAAGTACACGGGGAGGAAAACGCCATGTTTTGAGGTTAAATTTGGGAACTGTGTATTTTTTCATTCTTCTTTTGCAAAATTTGGATATTTGTTGGCGGCCATTTCGTGTATCCTGGTATGAGGCAGTCGAATGCCTCAGTCGCGATACTTTGAAACAGTCTGCTACTTAATGTGTGGTGGTATAGAGGTTTGTGAGATTATAAGAAAGTATTTGCGTTGTACATATTCGTGTGTAATTTGAAATTTTGAACCAACTGGATACTGATTTATTTTGCTACTGTTAGACCACATAGAACCACGCTTGAGAATTTGTTGTTGTTATTTATATTTTCTTATATACTCTCTATATCTTATGTTATTATTATTCACCAAAATCCTAGTTTTGCAATAAAATTAAAAATTTCGAAAAAGTGAAATTGAGAGCTAAGCGCTGCTTTTTACCATTGGTTGTAAGCTCCCGGAATTTTACAGGGAAGATGAAAAAGAAATTTTCTCCGTCTTGAGCACACGTAACTACAACATCTTCCGTTCCGATTTTCAATTATTTGCAGAGGCGGCGTTAGGTGAGCGCGGGGCCTACGGCAATAATGACCCCGCGGGGCCAAAGTACAAGTAAAAATCGCTGAGCACCGAAATGTTACATCTAAAGCCGATAAAGCAGGAAGCAACTTCCCCCTAAATGCTTCCTCTCACTTCTTCCTTTCATTCCTAACCCTAAATTTATTACTAAATATTCTCTTTTTTAATGAACAAAGGTTTCTTATGAAATAAAAAATTCCGACATAATTTATTTAAAGAAAGTACAATGTATTTTAAAAACTGCATTGCTAATTACAAGTGCACTGTCAATTTCGATATTTATGATGACGTTTTAACTTTTTTTTACAAATCAACTTTTATATCATTGAGTAAGAAAAATATCAACTCGGAACGCGGGGCCTGGGGCGGTTGCCCCAGTTGCCACCCCCAAACTTCGTCTCTGATTATTTGCAATTGTCTGGAAACTTCTAGATTTTTGCATGTTGTTAGGTTTGTCAATTCAAACATTTTAACATTTTAAGCGCGATTTTTTTTTATTTGTGGTACTTACATGGTTTTCCATTTCAATTCCTCAATTTTAAGAAATTAATTAAACGAAGAAAATAAAGATATGTACAGCATTTCAAAATATATTTGTTTTCAATCAGATACTTATACACACACACACACACACAGACCATATATGAATGAGAGAAGTTTCATTAAACCATAAACCAGTGTTATATCATGCCATAAAATATACTATAGAAAAAAATATAAATTACAAGGATCTTATTATAGCTTTGTAATATAAATAATATAACTTACAAGGATCGCTTGTCAATCACTCCTCGTTAACTTGCCTACAGAATCCAGATTTTTTCAAGTATGCTATCAGTTTCACCAGGTTTACACCCTGATGGTACCTTAACCCTACTGTTGTGTTTATATAAAAATGGACTACTTGCCCCTGCCGAGTATGAAGACTCAAAAAAAAGGTATGCCAGATTTTTTAAAATTTTTCCTTAACATTTTGTAACAGAATCATGTAACTATGTTGAAGTATTAGAAGCAGAGCTGAAACTGGTACACTTTTATTGACCCGCTGATCCGATCTGACCCGAAAATAGGCGACTTGGCGACCCGGTGACCTGGTCACAAACTTGACCCGGTCTGGAAAACAATCAAATTAGAATTTGGGCTTCGTATTTTTCGCGCTTTGAAGATATGAAATAAAAATAAATCAAAGTTACTAAAAATGACCCATGCAAAATAAAGTTTAAAATTTATAAAAATAACAATAAAATATAAGCAAGTACCTAGTACCCATTTTTTATTTTCTCATTCACTGGGCATTTACCCGGCCTACATCATTACCGTGGACCAGGGGATTGGAATAAGATCTTTTCTGTTCGCTACCTTCTTGCCACTGACAGTAACACATATTTAGCCACAGGAATGAAATTCTAAATAGGCCTAATATTACTCTGTCAATTGCAAGCACGTGCGTAGCCAACGGGACGTTAGGGGGCTTAACCCCATAGATTTGTCCGTCCCCCATTAAATTTTTCTTAGCTCACTACCAGTACTTTGCAAACATGTATAAAAATTAAACGTCAAACATATACTTGCTAAAATTTTACTTATTTTCTGTAGATGCTCATAAAGGTATATTACACAAATTTGTACTTTTATACAGTATATTGTATTTCATTATTGTCGAAGCGAATGCGAGTGTCACCTGAAGTTAGTTTCGTTTAAAAGAGACTATGCTCTCCGCATACCAGGAGATGGCGTTGGCTTGGAAAGTGCTTTTGATTCGCTGTGATATATTTGTATGCTATTTTCTTGTAGTGGTAACAAGCGCGAAAACCGGATGAGTCAAATGGGACGAAGGTGTTAACCATAGCATTTCCAGGGGGGCTCCGAGACCCACAAATATATATTGTCAGGCTTCAACTCATTGGCGATACAACGTATTTGCTTCATTTTTAATGCTTCTCTTGTTACAGTTATAATGTAAATAACTCATTGTGGACATCGGAGGCCCCCTCCCACTGACTACAGTGAATGGTATATATGAAATATGGTACAAAATGTGATGTGAAGGTGCCTTCGTGCATATACTATGCTGTACTAAGGTACTTTGATTTTATTCATTGTTTTTTTATATAAAAAAACAGGCAAAATAATGTCATAGTTACTAACATAAATAAAACATTGTCACGTACACAGCTTCAATATATATATTTGTAAAGCGTGTTGGGAATAGCTTTATTATGCCTCTTTGCTATTTTCTATTGATTGCTGCTGATCCTCTGAAGTTGTATTTTGTTTGTCCCTTGCGTAACATTGTCCGCTATATTTCCTAATAATTTTGTGTTCATCTAACGAGAATCGGTTACAATTTCATTTTTTTGTTTCTTCACGTGTCATAGGTCTATCGGCTTTTCATGTTTTGTGGTTTGAAATAAATAACTACATCTCAACTCTTAAAACTTCAGAAAGAATGGCGGAAGCTCATCCCAACACTATTCATGTACTGACAATCAATCGCAAAATCAAGATATGTAGCAAACTTGAGCCTAACTTCCAACTGGTTAACTATAGAGCAAAAATAAGCATGCCATTGGATTTATGGGAAAATTTGCTGTTACAGTGAGGTGTCACATACTATGGTTTCTATTTTCGAAAATTGAGTCTGATTCAAGATGTCGGATTTCAAGATGGCTGCCGTCAAGATCACACCTACCATACGACTTCCCCCTAGGCCTAATATATGCCCACATGGTTGTTCTTCACTTTTTATCATTCACACGCAGTTTACAAGGGGTGTTAAGGGACTTTTGCCTTACCATGTAAATAGTTACATCACATATCTTCTTAACTTTAAACAACATGCGTCATGGCAACAATTTCTGTCATCAGACATAATGCATGCATACCCTCTATTAGAAAATAAAATTACATTAACATCGGAGCCAAACACTTAGCAAAATTTTGAGTTTTTTTTTTTGCGCAAGGCAGGTGCCTCATCCTCACTAAGGAGCTGATTGTAGGTCTTCTAGTTCAGCTTCAGTGCAATCATAGCTTTAATGTAGTTGAGAGCTCTGTCCTAACTTTTTTGTAATATGTACATCGAAAAACTACATTTCCCAAATTCATGGAGACGCACAAAAAAAAAAACAAAAAAACTAAGCGAGCCAAAATATGATATTCTGTTAATATAAATTTTAGAATAAATACTTTTATGGCATCTAATATTTAGCTGCCACTAGCTGCAATATTCTACGTAAAACCTCCCCAAAATGTGTGAAAACGTGTTGCGCGCGTAAATACTTGGAGACGATGCGTATAGAATACGTACCTTTTATAAATGAAGTATAGCGGAGAAGAGAAGGTCTGGTTTACTATAGTAACGATGTAGCAAAATGGAGTGGAGTGGAAGCTGGTGTGCAAGAGTGATGGTTAGTTTCATTAGAGTGATGGGGTGAAAATGTGACCCACGTTCTGACTTCTGAGGTGTAAAAATCATACCATTTCTTCCATGAGCTCTTACCTCGAAAAAGGGATATACATCTTTCGGAAGTGATTGTTTCACTCCTAATTAACCCTGAGCTCTTGTGAACAAATTCGATTCTGTTTTCATTTAGTAATGCGTAACGTGTCTGACATATTAATCAAAAAAAGTATAAATGGTATATTTTCCTAGACGTATGCGCACAGCGTACCTGAAATATTACTACAGCAGGTAGAAGTCAGATGTCCATTTCGAAAGGAGTTCTTCTGCAAAAATTTTGAAATTGAGATATTGGCATTGTTGAGTTCGTTTTATCACTTCCGAACACAATAGCAAGATTTTGCGATTCCAAAAGTTTTCAAATAAATTTCAGTTTCGTAAGATAGTAAAGGACAGAAACATGATTAACAGCAAAAGTTTTATATAATTTTATTTTGCAAAAGTAAAATATTGCTAAGCTACTACCTTCTTAGGATCCCTGCAAATGTCCCCTAGCGTTTAAAAATTAGAAGTGTGTTTGTGTCAAATTCCCAACATTTATGGTGCTTGGACAAGATCCCGTTTGGAAATGGACGTCTGGAAAGAATTGATAGTCTCTATGTTTTTCACGTATCTATATAGTTTACTAATTCAGCATTTTTGGGTACGTTTTTTTTTTTTGGCATGCTTTGAAGTACGTTTCTTGCGCTTTATTAATAGTGTTGATAATTATTTTTATACAATGCTTAGAAATTACATTTGCTTCAAAAACAATCAAGCTAGTCTTGATATCATCAACAGCATTAATTTTCAATTTTTTCTATCACTTGTATTACTTATACATATACTGAAATATGTAATATACGTTTTATGTTACTTTTGAGGATATCTAAGGAAGTTCAACATATTGTTAAGGAACATTATGGCCTATTGTTTTTTAATGGGACGATATTTAATTAGGGGATAAAATGACGAGGCACTTTGACCAATAATTTATTTTTTAAATTTACTAGAAATAAACATATGAAACAATAGATCATACTTTAATAATATTTCTCAATATCAAGCAACGGTGTAATACAACTATTTCTCGAAATATTAATAATTTTCCAAAGTTTGATAACTTTTGTCATTACTGTCACACGCCTATATTTTTCACATTAATTGACATAATACGATTTTTTCTTTCTTCTCCTCTTGACTGATAGTTTTCAATATGCTGTTATTTAATATTAAAGATTAAAGTAAAAATAATTAGAAAATACGGCATTTATAACAATTAACAAAATGTCAATAGTCATTACCGCAACAACTAACAGCGTTACGTTAATGACAGTTGTTGTACGGACAAAACAGTAATATTCATTAATTATGATGGTTGGTTCTTAAGATGGCGACATTATAATAATTTCATGGAGAATGTATTACTTCACAAATGAATATCATTTGGAAGAATTATAAGCACCTATACTTGTAATATCAAATTTCACGTTGTGGAAATGACATTGAAAATGTATACTCAGCCAAACACAAAAGAAAACGTTAAAATAACTCTTCAGCCAAGCAGCTTCTTAGTCATCCCGCGCATTGAGTTGCCACAAGCATATTTCAAAATCGCGGGGAAGCGGAATTTCACCCCCTGCAATCTACCCCCGAGAAAAATGTGAGTCAGAAAACTTGTGGAACAGTTGCTGTTAGAATTGTTTTCATGGCCGGAAATATCCCCCCCAACTAATTAGTACATAGCCTGTCACATTTTGATTAATATGATTAAATAAGAAATGTAAGAATATTAATTAAATTCCCGACTCGGAGTCCCCCCCCGCTGAAATTTACCCCCTGGTGCCCTTTAAAATATAATAGAAGGCAGAATTTCACCCCCTCGGAATTTTACCCCCTTGAATTTTACCCCTTAGATTAAAATATAGCGGGAGATGGAATTTAACCCCCCCTGATATTTACCCCCTTAGTTTAAAATAGCGGAAGGCGCAATTTTACCTCCTCCCTGAAATTTATCCTTAGTGTCTTTAAAATTATAGTGGAATCCAGCATGAATTGCACCACCGCCATCATACATCGAAATACAAAAACACTAGCATATACAGCTGGTATTGGACGGTGAGATAAATTCAGCAAACTATGTTTTCCGCCAGCAAAGTTTTCAGGTTCAATTTCCAGCATATCCAGCTTAATTGTTTGTCCAGCATATCCAGCATGAAGTTCCATCACATCCAGCAAAAATCAAAGCCAGCATAGCTGCTGGAATTTGCTGGTCCAGCACTTTTTGGCTAGACCCAACTCAAATTTTAAACTGGAGATACGCTTTATGTAATGTACAGTAAACCCAACATTGCTGATATGAGGAAATTATAAATCTCACAGACTAGATTGTTACCTCGTACAACCTAAACTGTTTAAGCGATTTAAACAAATGATGTGTCCTTGGATTTGTCTTGATCAACACTGTGTTATAGGCTATATGACATCATAATAAATCCAACATGGCGCATATGAAGAAATTAATAAACAAGTATGTAAAGTTTCGTATCAAATGAAAAGGTCTTTTATGCAGATTGCTTTTCAGTTCTTCTTTTTGTAGTCGGGTTTTAGTTTGTAAGCTTTAATTCTTGCTTTCTCGTTTCATAACATGCACAATGTGATTCTTCCCAAATAAGGAATTCATATTTTGATACTACCCCCGGAGAAGCTCTCAGTTTTTCATTTAGGAATCCATCTTTTTCGCGTTCGTTTCTTGTAGAGAAAAAAGCCGACAGTAATATTATTTCCTTCCGACTTGCTATTATTAGCAAAGGCGACGGAAGTTCTACAGATGCCGAATTTCATATCAAGGACAGAACACTATTCATGGAAAATAACGTTCGTTCATTACTCTCCACCAATGTAAGTTGACTATCCGCATTCGCACTCCCAATCGCTTTCAGGGTAATAAGAGTAATGTTTCATGTTCTTTAAACTCTATTAGAGATTGATTAACTGAATTTCGACGGCAAAAAATATATTAAAATTAATGTTCTTTCTAAAAGTGTACAAAAACTCAATTTGATAAATAAAAGTAAAAACCAACAAATGGGCTCCGCTGCGGGAAGAGTCAAGCCGTCGAAATCTTCTGACATATATATATATATATTTTTTTACATTTCGGTACATCAATCAATTGTTAGCATTTTTAAATTTTGAAATATATGTTGGACAGCTTGGTCCAATCTCAAAAGGATATATATATATACAGATGCTTATCAGAATAATGGAAACACCTGAACGAAAGTGCAACTTACCAGATTAATATGGTGTCGGGTCACCTTTCGCCTTCAGAACAGCCTTGATGCGACGTGGGATGGAGGCAGAGAGGTCGTGAATGGTAGCAAGTGGAATATTACACCATTCCTCGTGCAGGGCATCGGCCAGTTCTGGGAGAGAGGATGGAGGTGGAAATCGTCGCCGGAGTCGTGTTTCCAAGATGGACCACAGATGTTCAATTATGTTGAGATCTGGGGATTGGGCGGGCCAGGGGAGGTGTTGAACTTCATCCCGATGTTCCTCAAACCACGCTGCAACAACTCCAGCTGTGTGAATGGGTGCATTATCATCCTGGAATATGGCGTCATTGTCCGGGAACAACATCCGGACCATAGGATGCAAGTGGTCTCCTAAAATTGCGACATAATCGTTGGCAGTGATGCGTCCGCGAAGTGTGACCACAGGACCCAATGAAAACCATGATATTGCGGCCCACAGCATCACCGTGCCGCCGCCATGTTTCACAGTTGGGCGGAGACACTGCAGATCATACGCTTCTTTGGGCGTTCTCCACACATAAACACGGCCCGTGGTTTGGAATAGGGTGAATGGTGACTCATCCGACCATACCACACGTTTCCAGTCGTCAACGGTCCAAGTTGCATGGTCGCGGCACCATTTGCGGCGTGCTAAAGCGTTCTGGTCCCTGATGAGAGGTTTGGCCCGTGCAACACGACCCCGTAAGTTCATGTCATGTAATTCGCGGCGGACTGTGATTGTCGAAACAGGTTGGGGGAGGTGCTGATTGAGTTCCTCCGTCACTTGCGCCGCAGTGGCACGACGGTTCCGCGTGACAATGCGCTTTAATACCCGGCGTGCCCTGTCACTGATGCTTTTCTTCCGCCCACTGTTCCGCTTCCCCGATGTGGTTTTCCCGTGTGTTGTGTAGGCCGTCATCACCTTCGACACTGTCCCTGGCGACACACCTAACACACTAGCCACTGCCGTCACACTAACTCCACATAACCGCGCACCAACAATTTGGCCTCTTTGAAACTCTGAGAGGTCTCCCATTTTACACTACCTCCGTCTGCTGCAGCCACTGCACACTCCTGTTCCACGACGCCTGACGTAGTATGGAGACCGACCTAACACACCACCACCAGCAGTCCGGCGCTGCACTCGCCACGACACCACTGCCAACCCATACATCTGACGTGTTGCCAACTACAGGTGTTTCCATTATTCTGATAAGCATCTGTATATATATATATATATATATATATATATATATATATGTGTGTGTGTGTGTGTGTGTGTGGGTGGGTGGGTGTGGGTGGGTGTTACGGATATGGTAGAAATGTAGGGATTAATCGTGAAAAGGAGAATATTATATTTATCTGTTTATCACGTGCTATTGCAGAACGTTTATTAGACCCCACCATAAACGGTTTACAATTTCTACTAATACTGTGAGAACGGTTTACTATTTTCTTAAACGTTATTTTCTGAAAAGTTAGCCTTTTTACATTATTTTGTTTAGTTCCAAATGTTTGGATGTGTCCTCCAATCTTGGAACATTAGTTTAACCCATTTTCCGACGTCACAGAATGGTGAAATTTTGCAGTGCAACGTAAGTCGGATGACAATACAATATTGCATTGTTACTTTAACACATTTCTATAAGGCATATTTTATTTTATTTTTATTATGGACTTCTTCATCCTAAAATAAATACTAGCTTGCAACGATACTAGGTTTGGCTGGTTGCACAACATTTCTTCTTTACGAGAAAAGGTTTATTTGGTAAACTTTTTGTCCTGTACGGGGTATCAATCATGACCAAATGATGCATTCTTGGATTAGATGGTTATTTGAAAACTGATCCACATAAGTCATTATCAGGTTTACTCAAGAGAAAAAATCAATTTACTTCTCAGGAGATTCAGAATTTCATCGGTTAGATGTATTGTGAACTTCCACGGCACGAAATGAACGTGATTTGCTCCTGTGGTTGTACAGATAACTAGTCTTAAAGATATACCGAATCTTTAAACTTTGTTTAGTGTATTTTTCATTAACGACATTGGTCTACACTTAGATAACTCTAAACTAGAAGACTCACTATTTCCTAGCTATCATTCAGCTATGGATGGAGCAACACAAAAACGTGAACAAGCCAAGAGAAACGCAACCAGCTTCAGATTAGTTTTTTGCAGCGGTGGCTCAGCTGTAGAGCGCTCATCTTTCGTATGTGGGGCTCCTCGGTTCGATCTCGACTCGTACCATGTGGTTTTGTGGTAAATAAAAATACCGTGTGCGTTGGTACTTTCGGCGTCCTTTCGTTCTCTCCCACTTTTTTCACTCCAACAATTCTTCCATCGGTGTCCATTTGGCTTGACCAAAGTTGCCTAAAGTCTTGTAAAAATTCAAATTCGAATTCGTTTTAAAAGCCCTTGATAATTAGCTTCCATTTCTAATATATACACATTTATAAATATATAAATATTAATATAAATATGTATAAATAATGGTCATATGACAATCAAAATGTTATTTTAGAAAATTGGCTAGATATCCAAACCAACTAATGCATAATTTGAAGATACTTGTTATTCATGAGAAATTTCTAATCCTGTTCTATGCCTTCCTGCGTTATTCTCTTCTAACATACAGGCTGAAAGAATAAGTTCAGAAATCTGAAAACAGTTCATTTCTTAAGTGCTAATAAGTATTAGATGGGATGCATTTGAAAATTTCAGTATTGTTTATGATTTGGTCGGTATTTAAAAAAATTGAAAATAGGTGTAAGTATCTTAAGATAAAGGCCCCTAAATTATTACTTTAAAAGAATGTGTCTATTACGATTGGCTTATTCGTGCTTTATAAACTTTGTATGAAAGTTTGTGTGTCTGTGTGCGTGTGTGTGTGTGTGTGTGTGTGTGTGTGTGTGTGTGTGTGTGAGAGAGAGAGAGAGAGAGAGAGAGAGAGAGAGAGAGAGACTTCTTTCGTTTTCTATTCGGTTTCTAGAGAATCTACAGTGAAGTTTATCAAAAAAGATTAAGTTCAAAGAAAGAAAAGTTACATAATGGTTCAGTAACGCCGTTCGTGTTTTTACTTTCGATGTTTTTACAAAGTTTGTTTTGTGTCATATTTGTGATTACATAAATTAAAATGGATAGAGGAATAAATAAGGAAAGTTAACGGTAGTATTCTAACTACCACTTATGAACACACACAGTGAAAAGCAGAAATCATACACTAGATATACCAAAAACAGTAGAACAGTAAAAGATATAAAGATTGAGGTCCAGGGGGGAACAATCGCTCCTTCTCCTCCCTACGGACGCCCTTGGTCAGGAGGTGATTGATCAGAGAAACCGTATAGAATTTATGATATGAGGGAGGTCTCTGGAATAGGCAGATTTGTGTATAAATCTACCTAAAATCTCAAAATAAAATGAGTTAACACTAACTGCTTGACCATGTTGAATTGCATTAACTAATCAAAAGCTCTAAATTAATTCTAATGCATTTCTTATAGAATTTTATAAGCTTAACGTGCATTATTTATATATATTAATTGTGCACACTGAGCGCTGCGCCACACCATACAAATTCATGCTACAGGTCGAACGACTGAGGGGGTTAATTTCAGGGAGGACAAGTGAAGGTGGAGCGTCTGCGTGACTGTGTGCGGGGGGTAAAAATCCAAGGGGTGAATTTCAGGGGGGTAAAATTCCGACTTCTACAATACTTAGTTTGACACTGGAGGAGGTAAAAATCCGAGGGGGTAGATTTTAGGTGGGTAAAATTCCGTTAAGTGTTATAGAGTAACAATATTAAATACTGTTTATTAAAATATGATTTATTAACTACATGATTGGTTGAGAGTGTACCAAACGAGTGATTATTTTATAAACTAACAACCGAAAAATGTTGGAGGCCGGAATTTTAACCCCCCTAACTAACTAGTGACGTCAAAATCATGGTAAATCCATTTGCGGGGACGGGAATAGATTTCAGGGGTGTAAAATTCCCGCGCCCCAAAATCGCTATTCTCTTGTCACATGATCAGAGTTGTCAGATAGTAAGATGTGATATTACGGGAATTAACTTGTTGCGTTATTGACGGTCGAAGTTCAGGACAAGTATTTGCTGAATAATAAAATAAAGATTATCAACGCGACAGCTTGTTAATAATCGTTATCACAAAGAGTTACGTATTCTCTTTCGTTTCCTCTAATATAAGGAATTTATGACATTAATCCTTGAAGTTAATACCTATGCAATTCCAGAATTTGTTGCTGGGACACATTGTGGTAATGATATTTGAGTGACAAAAGTTTAAATTTTAAATAATTATAATAATAAAAATTTCAAATGCTTTTCGACACAAACATAGAAGATTAAGATATACATATGAAGGGAAAAAGTTTCAACAATATGCGTGAATTTAACAAAAAAATCTTAGGAATATGATTTTCTCCCCTAATCAAATGTTAAATATCTTCAGTACTTTAGAGAGTCAACATGCGTTATTTATAAATTTCGTGAGTCTCTCACTAGCCCCCTCAAGTGAAATCTTCTGGAAGATACACTGTTTTGTACCTGGGGAAACCTTATTAACCCATTTAATTTACCTCATGATAGCCGAACTTATTACGAAATATCCTGTGATATAAGCAACCCGCTAAACAGCAACCTGTTTTTTAACGCTATCGTTAAGATGAAACATGCTATATCCCTATACTACGTGAATGTGAAACCCCTAGAAAGAACATGGAAGTATAGTTTTCTCCTTACCAACTTAGAATATTATGTAACATAAATTGTAAGATAATGTTACACTACTTCGTAGCTTATGTGTGATTGTGCGCCCAGGTTTTCGACCTAGTCCGTTATTTTCAAGTAAAATATACAGGAATAATTTTAGTCATCTATTAATATGCAATTTAGCATTTAACCTGGTACTTTCAGGAAGATAAACAATGAAGTCATTATTATTACTTACGTACGTTACAGAGGAAGTTTTCGTTGTTGTTGCTTATCATTACAAACAAGATAATAATGAGATTCATATCGTTGGCCTGCGATCGAAAGAAAATGTATACAAATTTTCATCACGTAAGGTTTTTCCACAAAACGCCATATTCAACTTCCCCGATTTGTATTAATACGTGACATTTTGTACTACACTTACACAGAATATTTAGAATATTTCTAATCAAAACAAGGCAATATTTTTCTTTCTCAACCATCTAAAATCGCTTTGATGCTACGCTGATGATTTCCAAATATACATTTCATGTCGCCCACAAAACCTAGAAACCACTATTTCCAAGTTAAATGAGGATCTTCAAAAAATCAGCGAGTGGTCATCTAAAAACATGTTAGTAATTAACCCAGTAAAATCTAAATGTATACGTATATCGTCCAACCAACTAGCTCAGTACATGCAAAAGGATAATCTCCCAGCACTATGTCTAAACCAGACTGTTATACCCAATTCTACGACAGTCAAAAACCTCGGTGTAATTCTAGACGAGCGACTAGAATGGAAACCACAGATCAATGCAATGTGCAAGAAAGCATTCTCGTCCCTACACTCACTCACTAGACTTAAACATTTTTTGCCCACCCACATCAAATCAATTCTAGTTAAGTTACTGGTATTCCCTCATCTGGAATATTGCGATGTGATTCTAACCAATCTCAAGGATGAACTAGCCAGGCGACTACAGCGCGTTCAAAATGCCTGTCTTCGATTTATTTTCCTTCTCAGACCACCTGACTCCCTCCTATAGACAATTGTCAATGCTAAAACTTAATGAAAGACGGAACTTACATAGACTAACACTTCTCTTCAAAATACTTCGCCTTCAGCAACCTTCTTACTTGCACGAACGCTTTCAGGCCCTTAGCTCCTACCACGATCGTAACACCAGGTCAACGGCAAGCCAATTACTCTCGGTCCCTCATCACTCTTCTATTTCCTATTCCAAATCGTTCACTGTTTCCACCGTCCAAGCTTGGAATGATCTTCCGCCCGAAACACGACTACTACAGTCCATCTCAACGTTTAGGAAGTCGATTACAGACCTGCTCCAATTAAAATCCTAGTCTTTACACACTCGACGATGAAATAAAAACAGTAACAGTAACATTTTTAAATGAAAGGATAAGAGTGAATGCACAGCTCTTTTTAAATATTCTGATATGTTATCTTTGTATATTTTATAATTATTATTAGTAGTAGTATCATTATCGATGTATGTACATATGTAGTATCAGCCATAAATTGCAAACGGGCTTATGTTTTCTATAAAATATTAACATGTGTGTGTGTGTCTGTGTGCCGCTGTGTGCGTGTGTGTATTGTGTCTGTTTATACGTGCTTTTTTTTCTTTGTGTAGTTATGTGTACTAATTTAGTTTTTATCTTTTTTCTAAATTATTATTCAATTATACCAGTATTAATGTTGATAGCTTATTTTGATTTTGTATGTACATGGTTAAGTGGAAGAGAAGGCATTTGTGGCCTTAACTCCGCCATGGAAAATAAGTCAATAAATAGATAAAATCATGAGGGAGCAATAAGTAAATAATTCGAAGTCTTATGTGGGTTAAGAATTTCTGAATATTTTGAAAGATGTTTCTTCCAAGTACGGGCTCTTAACATAGGTTTCTTCTCATGCTTCTGGTATTTTAGTGCCAAACCGACCAAAATCCTAAGAGAATCCCTCCAGTCATGAAGACAGCGATTCTGGTGAAGAGTTCAGTGCTGCTACCAATACGCCTCAACTATTCATACAGTCTCATCGAAATGATCTCGTCGGAGATTTAAACCTTTCTCAGGAGTCATCAGAGTTGCTAGACTCAAGGCTGAAGGAAAACGCACTGCTGACACCAGATACGCCAGTCTGGTGGAACCGAGAGAAATGTGTTGTTCGATATTTTTTCTCAAGTTGGTGTATTGTAATGATGTTTTTTAAGCTGATAAAAAAGCTTCAATTTTGAGTACAATAGGAAGTAGTGGAGGCTATTCGGTGACTCCTCAAAACAAGAAGAGAGATACAATTAACCATTAGGACAGCTATTTGAAGGCCTGTGCAGCCGATTGGTATGAACTTTAAGGAAATATGGTCAAATTTGTGGATTTCACAGATTTAGAAGTTAAGAAGGAAACCTAAAGTGGCTAGGAAAACCTACCTACCCATGTCCTAAAATTGCAAAGACTCGAAAAATACAGGAATGCAAATTAAGAGTATGAGAAGAGCTTAATGGAACACAAAAGAACTTGGAACAATTTCCTAGAAAAAACTTGTTTCTGGACCTCTGGGAAGTCACATATAAGATAATAATGAAGGAGGAAAATAACATAGAATTGAAATCGCTATTCAACACGCTACACAAGTCAATGGAAAATATACACAAAATTGGAAAGATACGGTAAAACTTTTAGTGGATAAATTGATACACGATGACCATCAGGAAGAAGACAATGTCCGAAATAACACCACGAGGCTACTATTAAATCAGTCACCAAATAATTTGAGAAGGGAAGAAGAAAGACAATTAAGCGTGGAGAACGACATTGAAATGGAAATATGTTACTAAAAATGATGCCCCAGTTCCAGAAAGGATCAAGAGCGAGATTTAAAAAAATCATATTTAACTAAACTGTTCAGTAAGTGTGTAAAACAGGGCAGGTTCCCATACTTATGGAAAAACGCTAAACTCATAATATTGTTAAAAGACGAGGATATGCATAAGAAAACTCAAGTAATATGGGCCAATATGTCTTGAAATGCTATCGGCAAGATTTTCAAAAAAAAATAAGCTAGTACAAAAGCTGGGAACGTTCAGATCAAATTTAGAAAGACGCATATTACAATTTGACTTTCGCAGAGAAAATCGACCGATGACACGATAAACATGCTTTGTGAAACAATAAAGGAGGAAAAGTCAGTAACACTAAATACGTTATTGGGTGTTCTTCTCTATGTGTGGAGCTTGTAGTGGGCACTTTTGGTGACGCTGAAGGAACTTGGCGTCTAGGAGGGATCTTGGGCAGTTATTAAGGATTACTTTACCAACGGAAAGACAGTGTTTGTGACTCCAGGGAATCGTGTTAAGAAAATATAAAAATATGTCCTCCTCAAAACTCTAAGATCTGGTCCATGGACCCAAGTGAATTAAAGGTGCAAAGTTTAGAAAATCTACAATCGCAGAATTAAAGAGTTTTAAGATTTACTGGCTAAACAATTCGCAGGGTATCAAAGGAGATAACACATGTTTAATCACAGGCCTTTTATTGGGTCCCACAAAAACCAGGTCCGTTGCCTTGTATGCGTATTCCTAATTATGACTGTAAGCTCCGATAATAGAGGGAAATTCTGTATAGAACGCATTATAATGCTGAAGGAACGTGCTAGGTATAATCCGCAGACTATGACGAGTCCGAATTGGCAATTTGCTGTTATCAATTTCAAGTTGACACCTAAATATCGTATATCATAAATGTAATCTCTATGCCTAGAAATGACCATATTTTGAATCGCAATTTCACTTGTAATATGTTTGTTGCAGATGAAATCGCAAAAGGAAATCAAGATGAGGACAACCGATTGCAGAGACAAAAACTGCCTGATGATCCTTCATCTCATTACCTTGTTTGTGCTACTGGTGATGTCTTTTATATTTATAATCTGGAAGATATCAACACTTGAGGATATGAAGCCTCGCGACATAGCTGCGATCATTATTGTTCTGTTTCTGCATTTGATGGTCTCTACCATCTTCGTCGTGGTCGCAATATCACATTTTATCTACCAGATTTCTTCTAAACAACAAGATAAATCGTTGTAAGTATATGTTATCTGCAGACTTTTCATATATTTATAAATTATAATGTGTTTGTTAATAATTAGCAAACAATTGGTACATATGTCCTTGTGAACAATCCAAGGAAATGTAAGTAACCGTGGGGCGTAATCTGCTTTTTATTCAATTTTCAGCAAGAGCTGTATCTAGATCATATGAACTTACTTCAACCTAAATAAAGAGGTAAATCTAGTTAAGTAACAAGTGATACATTAAAACACATTGATAGAAATTCATTTGTATGAATGAGAATTTGGCATTAATATTTTATCTCAGTGGCTGACAATTCTCAAATTCAGCATAATATTAAACAGACACATTTCTTCGGTTCATTATGCATATTTATCCAATAACACATTATTAGTGAAGTACATAATTCACTGTTGGTAACTGTCCTTTTTAAATGATGGGAGCTGTCCAAAGTATTCGTTAGTATATTGCCTCATATTTCGAGAACGCTTTATTTACGGATGAATGTGTATACGAGTGTTTCAGTTCTTTTTCAAGTATTGAAACATGATACAAATGGTCAAACATGATATATATACTGAATTACCAAATCGTGTGGCGTGGTGATAGCAGCCCGATGAGAGTTATCGGCGTTTGAGTGTGGAACGACGAATTGCTGCTAGACGAATGGGTCATGCTGTGAGTACCGCCCATTTAGGACAATGCAGTGGTTGCTCATAGCTGCTGAATGATTGCCACCGGCGACGTCTGGGCAGACTCCTCGTGCTGTCAAGTTGACAAACAATAGTGCCTTAACTGACAGCATAAATGAATATTGGATATCCCCAGAACGTATCTCAGAGGTCAGTGCGGCGCAATTTGGTCTCCATGAGGTATCGCATCTCAAGACACACGTGTGCCGCTCCTACCAGTGATCGCTGCGCATCGGCAAAGGCGACTCTCAAGGGTTCTGGATCAGGTGAATTGAACTTTAGAGGATTATAAATGTGTGGTGAGGTCAGATGAATCATTTTTCCAATTGGCACGCTGCGATAGTAGGATCCGGGATTGTCGTAGACTCCATGAGGCAGTAGGCCCACCTATCAAGCACATGTGGAATATCATCGAACTAGCTAATAGCGCCTAGGAACCTCCACCTGCAACAGCTACCGAATTTTCTATGGCAATCGGGACTGCATGGCTGCACGTCTGTCCAACGGACTACCAGCGGCGACGGGTCGCGTCCCTGCCATGTCACGTTGCTGTACTTCGCCTTGCTCAAGAGGTCCCACATGTTTTGGTACGTATCGCATGACAGTTTTCGCTTCAGCATATATATATAAATCACAGCCATATTCAATCCACTAGTGGATGAGGCCTATCCCCGAAGGGAGTAGTTGGTCTACTGCTCCCACGCTGACTAGACGGGTTGGGAGAGGAGAGCCGAAGCTCTCACTGTGGTCGCCACTGTCATTTATTCACAGCAGCTCCCCAATCGTCCTCACGATGGTGGGTCAACACCGAAATTTTTGAGCCCCCATCCAGAAATAGAACCCGGAACCGCTCGCACTGAAGTCGAGCGCGCTACCGACTAGGCTACGCAGGAGGTCATATATATATTATTTATTTTTAACATTAAACCTCTTGGGAGGAAAGAGACTTAAGGCTTAGGGAATGTAAACTCATTGGAAGAAAACGCACTGATTACAAAACAATTTTTACTACTTTTAAAGACGGGGAGGAGAAAACCTTAAACTAAGGTTATAGATCATAGGTCTGTAGTATACTGATAATTTTATAGTTACCACTCCACTTACCACCAATTAACAACAGCAGCAGCAGCCAAGCCAAGCCAAGCCAACCAAGACGAAATCGAATCCAGGATCAAACCAAGGTCTCTGTGGTGTTGAGAGAGACTTCTATCACAAAGACATGGCCAGTTGTAGGAGGCCAAGTTACACTTGAATACTTAAAACTGATTATAGTGAACAATCGAAAGACGATGTTCTAGATATCGAAGATTAGCACTATCTGTCCGGCGGTTCATGCCCTCTATTACTTCCAAACACTCTGAAGCCACAAAACTTTCCTGGTGGCTCTTTCTATTCCCAAATACCGCTGAATTGCTAGAAAGTTCATTAGTACATATGAGAAAGGCTTTCTATCAAGAGTACAAGCACTCAGCCAGGAATTACAGCAATGTAGGAAACTAAAACGTAGCACATACTTTTGGTTACGAAGTACGCAGGCGATGAGCTAGCAAGGAACGAAACTAAAGACAGTTGCTTGGCTGGGAAATACAAAATCGAAATGAAATAATGCACGGCAGAAACAGACCAAATCCATTTTATCAGTAAACGCCCTCTTCAAAGGCTTTGACTAGCATGTCAATTGAATGAGAGGTCCGCAATCCTAGAAAAAAGGAGGAAAGAAATACAATTATGCAATACAAATGAAATACTGCAATTGGTAATTGCTCTTCCATCACCAAAATAAATAAAATATAACGTTGATTCACAGATTTTCAAAACCTTGTAAAAATAAATAAAATGTATATTTAAAAAATACAATGATCACTAAAAAAACTGGTTGCATCCAACACAACAAAACTGGAATAGCGGGAAATCCAATAAAAACACAAAAATCACTAAATCAAGTCACCGAAGGGTTGTCCAAATAGATGTGGCATCACTAAGAAGATGTTCATAAATCATGCATCATTTAAGATGACTCTTGGCTTCGCTTCACTGAAGAAGTAAGTAAGGCAGTTAAAAACAATAGACACAAATGTCACACAAAAGTTCGGAATCAACACGGAAAACAATCATCCGGATCACCGTCTTAATTCCAAAGTATGGAGCTTGGAAGGTCAGCATCCACCATCATCTTCATAAAATATGCTTGGCGCTTGAAAATCAAACGTAAGTGGCGCGGGAAAAAAGGGGGTGGAATGGAGCATAGTGATATACTCAATTGTCAAAAACCACATTATCTATTAGAAGTTAAAAGAGCTGATTTCAGGAAAGCTAGGTGGAGTGTAAAAACGAATGGGTTTTGGAGCAGAATTGTGGGGGGAGGGCTGCAGTCAAGAAAGATGGGGGTCAGTTTGAGACGCAGTCGAGTCATGACGAAGGAATATCGATTCGGGATATGCTCTGTTTTCAAGAAGAGAGCGACAACAATAGACTACCAGGGCAGAAAAGCGAGAAATAGAGCCCATCCATAAAGAATGAGGCACGTTATGGTGATAATCATCGTAGCAAAGGTTGAGGGCAACTGGAAGAGAGGAGAAAAGTGTCAGGGGAAGTTTAGTAGAGAATGAAAATTAGCAGAAAATAACCAGTTGTCCATAGATATTTGATATGACTTGTGTGAAGTCAAAGAACAGTGGGAACTATAGTCTTCAGCCTAGTCAGTCCATTGACATTACCAGAGGCTTTGGTTGGTTACCAGGACGGTCTGTATTCGTCGTGTCTCACTCAAGTCACATCAAGAATCTATGGGAACATAAAAAATCGAAAAGATGAAACTTCAAAAATCAAAAACATGAAAACTCTGTAACTTAGATAACTGAACGTATAACTGGGTTGGGACTAGCGCAAAATTACCAAAAAATTAAACAACTACAAGAATCTTTACAGTATAGCTAAATCAAAAATTAAAGACAGATGACATACATACCCTATGTGACGCTTCGGAAGCTTCCAGAAAACGAATATCTGAATTAAAATTTCAACATAATGCATCTCGAATATTAACCAAAATTGAATATAAAACAAACAGGATTGACTTGCAAATAAACAGCTTCACATGTGATTAGCCAGTCAAAGCAATAAACAACATTAAAAACAAATGAATCTCAACGACCTATAAAATAAACATAAACAATACTGAACAAGACTTATTATGAAAACAAATGTGAGTCAGGTCAAAAAGTCAATAAACTAGGCTGACGCAAGGTTTATTAACTTAAAGAAAAAAAACTGTCATACAGTTCACCAGAAAAACATGCTTGAATATATGGAAACACCGGCAAGAGGAATTCTTAAACCAACTCTTAGTAACTGAAAAATGATATAAGGCATGTCTTTCATCAGAAAGAAAGATCAAAGTCCGAACTCCCATTTTCTTGAAGATACGCTCGAACTATGACAATAATTTAAAAGAAAAAAATCAGCAAAACACAGTAACATAGTGAACTGGAAGCGAAAGGAAACGAGATGCGTAGCGGAAATGACCGAGGGGAATATAACACATGTCGATAACAAACGTTCAAACAACTTGCAAAGTGCAACAAAATAATATCAAACCTAACATAATGTTCATTTATTCAAATATAGGTCCTTTTGCTGAGCCATATATTTCGTCAACTCTATTCGGATGAGTGTGAACACATTTCGTTTCGAAGAGTAGTGGTGTTATTACATTCGTGCAATGTTCTTGACTGGTTTTGGGAAACGAATCCGAGAACTCTTGAGTACGAGTCAGTGAAGGTTCAGTGTGCTCCGTGAGAAAATAGGAGACATTCTGAATGAATCTCATCTCTCGTAGAATATCTGCTTCGACAAGTGCATCATCATCATCTTCGGTGTATGAGCAGTCCTGGATGACGTCACTCGGCTAGAACTGTTTTCGTTTTTCTGAGAGCAGTTTAATTCTATGGGTGGCGATCAAATCCTGTTTTCGTATTTTGTTCTCACCATCATTACGAACCAGGTAGATATTGGCGTGTTTTTGTTCTTGTATAGTGGCCGTAATAAAATAGAGACCTCCTAATGATTTTAAAATTTTGGGCTTCGGTGTGCAATCCTTGATTAACACCTTGGTGCCAGGGTATGACGTATGCTTGTCGCTATATTTCTTGTGACGTAGAAAAGGTTTGTGCAAGTTTCCGTGAGCAGTTTGTCGAGTTAAATCTAAGTGGTCCAATCGTTTTTTGTCGGAAATATTGACCGGAGGTATGGTCGGATGGAACCCATGTAGCATGAAGAACGACCGTATGGCACCGAATAATTATAGCTGAAGGTTACACACTGTAGTATCAATGATCAGGAAGTTGCCTTGTATAGAGTAGCAGAGCGTATTAAGTTCATTACAGATGCATGTAAACGCTGAACAATTCCAAACGTATAATGCACATCGGTCTGAACTCCTGTTTTCTGACACAATTCTTTAATAATCTTTGACGAATGAGGTGTAGATCGATGCTAGGACGCGCATTTAAGTGGTCTATAATGCATGAACACTTTATGATGAAGAGGGCCGTTAGTTATTGTTTCGGCGTTCACAGTTTTGACATGTACTGTAATGGCGAAGCTCGTGTAAACATCAATGATCACGATTAAACTATTAAAAACATTATTAGGCGTCATCTGGCATTTCTCATCGATGATTAGATGTGAGAAGGGAGTTTTATCGATGGCGTGGGTCTGTAAAGTATGAGGTTTCTTCCCTGTTAATCGTTTCCCAGTCTGACAAGCAAGGCAACCTTTGGTGTACAAAAATGTTTTCTTCTTTGATCGGGAAAAATATTTGTCGGTAATCAGTCCAAACGTTTTTTTTTCATGGAGAAAGATGTCAGGTATTTATTCCATCATTGTGTACTTCCATTATTACCTTTTCTTGTAAAGAGGCAGGTACAAAAAGGCTACAAACATTTGTGATTTGCAATTCATTAATGTGTAATACATTATTAAGAATTTCCTACTGTTTCTTGCACTTTAGCGGACTTCGTGTCAAATTGATGTACAGGTTCAGAATTCAACATAATTTTAAAGACTGTTCCAAAATGTTCATCTTCTTTTTGTAATTGGGGAAGGTCAATGTCAACATCTTCAAAACTCAGTACATCTGCAGCATCTGAGTTTTCGTCTTCATCTTGTAAAGCAGGGTCCCTATGTATGAATAAGGCAAATCGTGTTTGTTTCGATTTCTGATGAATCTGCTCACTTGTCGGCATTCAAACGTTATTAAAGACTATGCTTTATAGATATAGAACTGTCATTATCTACCAAAGACCTAAAAGCTGATCACCATAATGGGGTGGTTTCATACTCAGTTTCAGAGAATGATTGAAGATTTAGTTTTGATTCTTTATCACTTTCTGATGCAGCTGAAGTTAAGTATGCAAATTTCCATTTTTAATAGATTGAAGGCAGATTTTGTAATTCAATCAAAACATTAATCACTACGAAAAGAAATCGTAAAAAAAATTGCAAATTGATTACTATTTGAAGGCGTTCATGAATTAGTTGTTCCTTTGTCCTTTCCAAAGAAAGAAATATTAATACTCCATTTCTTAATTCATCATATACATAATAAATAATAATAAATCACAGCTATATTCAATCCACTACTGGATTAGGCCTCTTCCCAGAGGGTAGAGATTGGTCTACTGCTACCACGCTGACCAGACGAGTTAAGAGAGGAGAGCCTAAGCTCTCACTGTGATCGCCACTATTTATTTTATTCATAGCAGATATATATTGTATATATACAATAATTCGTGTATGTACGTATCCATCACATAAGTAGGTATTTTTGAAATAATTAAGTCAAAATAAAAATAGTAAATTTTGTTTATATTCTTTCTACTTTCTTCCACATTACATAAGTGTAACTTATATTTCCAGTGTAGCCGTACAAATTGATGTATAATATTAATTTGCAGAGTGATAAAATATTTTCATTTTGCCGTCCCTGATTTTAAGTACACTGGTGCTATGTAGTTCTATTGCTTATTTTTCTTCAATTCCGTTTTATTTTAATATATATTGAGTTGAAATTAAAAAAGAGAGTAGGGGAGAATAACGGATACGATCACGCAGCACAAATGCACTTGAAACGGCAGGTGTGAGGACATTGAAAAATATGGTTAACATATGAATTCAAAGATTGTATGATAACTATGTTAATTATTATCAGTACAAAACCCCGTTTGGGTTGAAGGGAAGAGTGACGCAAGAATTCTACTCACAAAAGAAGTGATATCTATTTTGTGAGTGACTTTCTTTGTGTCACTATGGCGAAAGTATTGCCTTTGTAATCAGATTAAGAGACAGTATCCTTCCGCCATAGTGACACAAAGAAAGTCACTCGCAAAGTAGATATCACTTCTCTTGTGAGTAGAATTCTTGCATCACTCTTCCTTTTACCCCAAAAGGGGTTTTGTACTGATATCACTTATTTTGTAAGGCTGCCTATAAAAAAAAAAGACTGTAACTCGAGCCATCTATGCAGATGCTCCTCTCTCCTGAATACGCCCTATAACGTGTAGGAGACACGTGCACTGTAAATACAACGGAGAAACCACATCTGCGAGGTTGCTTCGCTGGCCTGGTGGTTAAGGCGTCGAGTTGGTAAACAAAATAGTCCTGGTTCGAGTCCCGGCGAGGTTGACACTAGATTTTCCTTTCAGAATATATTTTCATGTGTTTATATATGTTTATATTCATTACAAGTCAGTAAATGTTGAATGATTTTGTTGAAGACTATTGCCTATAAAGCACAGTTTGTTTCGATTAAAGGACGACGTGGATAACCGATAATGTGTAAAAAAAATGTCATAGCAACAAGGGGCAGGATGCAATCCCGCGCAAAAGATGCATTTACATTCTTGACAGAAAGTACATTTTAAATTACTCACCATGGGAACGTGGAGGTTAGATAAAATTAGGTACGGTCATGTATCTTTACATTTTGCTCCTTTACGTCATGCCCAGATGAGTGGAGCAGCGGCGGAGAGTGTTCTCCTTACGGGCTCGTATTTAAAAAGTGGCACGTGTTACTATGGCGGAAGGATACAAGATCGATTTTGCTCCATATCTCGAAGACCGTAACTCCTATCAAAAATCTAAGCTTGGATTTACCCCCATTACCATAGGGGTCCGCAAACCCCTAAGCCCCCACCCCCCGGTATGACCCATTTGGGGCTAAAACAAAAAGACACACTGAATGACGGATATACCTTTCTATCATTGTTGAAAATTTTGTGATTCGGTTAAAAAAAAGTCGTAACTTTTGAACCGCTCCACCGATTTTAACGTATGATACAGCGTTTGAAACGTATTGAAGCGTAGAATAAGATCCAGTAAGTTTCGGCCGCCTATATGGTCTGGGGTCAGTGCTATCCTAAAAAATGTGAAATTTCGATATTTTTTTCAAAGCGCCCTAGAGGGTTCCAAGGAGATCCTATCGACCCATTTTTTTTCTGTGTCTTAGTATTGGAAAGAGCTTTCAAATGTAAGTTCAAGCATCAAAATCGGACTTATACTTCGGTAGATCCGAAATTAACTGTATACTATCTGAGTGCCGCTTACAGTGTCTTTTGCCAGCGTCACTCGAAGAATTGCCGTTCTTCATGATTGTAAATGCTTATGCATAGCATCATGGAAGCGATTAGAGTCTATCTATTTATATTGATGATTTGAGAAATACTCTCAGAATATAATGATATTTCAGTCACTTCGAGCATCACCAAGAACAACGAAAGTATTTGTCTCAAACTTTGAAGGAAGGAGGTAAAATAATGTAAGTTGGGATAAAGGATGTATTGATGGTAATTCATAAACTAATATCAAGAGAGGAAATATCTCTACGTTGGAGCAACCTCGAAATTGACATGACCTTCTGACTTTTAATTTTAAAGTAAGTTGTAATTTGCTCCCTTTCAGATCTTATTTTTAGTTACATAATTGCATTAGTTTATTTCTGGCATAGTCATTCACTTTCATTTTAGGGTTAAAAAGCTGGCAAAGTTTTCTATTGAAAATATTTTCTCACTCGCTCATTGGAAATTGTACTCATGAAAAGTTTGTAGCAGAAAAGTCGCATCGGTAACCGCTTTGATAACAGCACCTTCTGTAATTCTGACAGTAGCAATCACACAGTGTTCGAGGATTTCTCTTATATTTGACTTGTACCTCACAATGTGTACTTGGTGTAATGTATTTGTATTTAACTGCATGCACTGTAGCAGGCTATTCTTAATAATTTTCAATTTTTTTCTTTATCTTGTGCGAACAGAGGGTAATCAACAGTCTTTTAATTTATTGCAATTGCATACATTGGCTACACGATCTGAATTGCGAAGATTTACTTGAGTATTAATGTGTTAATATCCTACTTCAGTTAATGTATTTATGATAAGATTAACAAATTAATATGAATCGACCTAATCTCTTTTTCCATTAAGTTAATAATTCGTTTTATCCTTTTCAGCGATGGTGACAAGGCACAGAAGCAGGAAGAGGTATAAAATATACAAATGCCTGGACGTTTCCTTGGTAACGATACTAATAAGCTGTTAATGTAATACGAGATTTGAAAGAAATAATAATTATTCACACCTGTTTTCATATTTTGTACTAAAAGAGTTAATAAATTTCATGTCTGTGCAGATCTAATTTGTTTGCTTTCAAAGTTGAACCTTTTATTTTTAAAAACGTAGGCTTCACTCTTGACAGTCTTTGAAAGTGATTACTGGTAATTAATGAGCCTTAAATTTATTATAAACATAAAGTGATTGAAATATGCTGTGAATTCAGTAGATCTAATTCCGAAGAAACTTTGATATTGGTAAATTTCAACAAACTGATAATTGAAGATATTCAAATCTATTTCGTGTGCAAGGTTAGATTAAAGATATTTTAGAAGAATTAAAATAAGTGACAAAGAGACATAATAATTAGTATTTGTTTTAGTGTTGCCCAAGTTATTCATGCAGCATTTATATAATCAAGGGCTACGTCCTAATTTCAGGTAAATATATTGAAATATTAAACTCTAGTTTTACTATCTAGACTGATGTACCTGAATTGTATACGTACTTAATAAAATGTAATGTAATAAAGAAGTTATGTTTTAATTAATTTTTCAAATGTTTTACATTGGACTTGCCCAAGCTTCCCATTTCCAGCTTCGTAAAAATTAGTCCTCTTTTCGGTGTACTCCATGAAAAATCTCACTTCTCCATTAGAGTACTTATATGTTTCCTCTAACCTGTGGAATGGCTTTGAGTTTCTTGATCCTCCAGGTGAACTTGATGGACAAATATCCTTATTCATTATATCCACAGAGAATGGAGACCAGTTAACGCCTAAGAAATAAGTATGCCGTTCAATATGGAAACAATGTTTCAGTCCTTTCAAAACGTACGTAATAATGAATACTGTACTTGTTTTTCTGCTGGAACCACATTATTAATTTGATCCGCAAGGAAGAATAACGAAATTGTAGGAACTTGTTATGTACTATTGGCCGCAACTATCACTCCATCGCTTTTGTTTTTAATTTTTAGAAGTGTAAATTGAAGATTGTTCGTGAGGTCAGATTAAGGATCTCTAAAGCTTTAGTCATGGTAATTCTAAAATCTGAAAGAATTTTTCTATAATTGAAATATTGCCATAACGTTTTTTGATTCAACTTTATGAAATACTGATCTTAGAAGTAAAATTGCATAATTTCGGTTCACTATTGGGCGGTATATAATTCTGTTATGAACTCCCTAACCCTTAACTGCTAATAGTTTGAAAACATTAACCGTCACCAGCGCTGTCTGAAGGCCAACTGGCTCGCCACTCCTTCTCCTAGGATTGCATAGATGCCAAGGTTTCTGCGAGCGGTCATTGTATCACTACAGCGAAAACAAATTATGCCAGGTCAGAAAGAACCCGACAATAGCAGTTGATTGCTAAACATGATGCTTCATAATTCAATGTCAACTGAATGTCAACAGTTCGTGTTAATAGGATATGAAAGCAAAAAACTAATTTTATGCCGCGTGTATTAGATAAGTGTTGTCTCCTAACATAATGCTTTATTAAGGAATTACCTGTTACTGTATAAATGCAATAAGCATTCAAGGATATCGTTTGTCCTGAAATCGATTATCCGAATGATCAGTTATCAGGAAAAATCCGAGTGATAGATAAGAAAAGTTATAACGGCTTTTTCATTTAGTATGAGCAGAGTAGATCTTGTTTACAGTCCTTTAACAGTGCTGTGTTATTACTCTAAAACGATTAAAACCAAACTCATGGTCCAGATCCCAACATTACGTGAATAAGACTATTTCACGTTCGTGTTTAGCTCCGTATTTTAAGCAATAATAGTTTATCCAGAATATTGGTTTTCCGCAAATTATTGGTCCGCAATTAATTAAGATAAAATCGATGCTCTACTCTGTTTTCATTTCATCTTAAACTTCTAAGAGCGGAAAAGTAAAGCCCATAAGTCGTTGGCCGACCGTGTGTTTCAAATTGATTTTCCTTGTTCTGTAAATATCCCAGAAGTTTTAAAAGAGCAAGTGGCTCGGCAAGCATGTGGGCACTTTCTTCAAGATATTTTGAGAGAACAGATTTGGTATTGACGTTTCAGGCATCAATAGTATGTTTTTTCAGACGTGTGGATAGTCATATGTATGTAGAAATTTAATTATTCTCTTTTTATTTCATCGGTAAACGCCTGAAATCCTATCTAATAACCGGAGGATGAACAGAGCTTTTAATTTGCAAGGAAATTTCAGCCTTTGAAAACATCGTATAAAAATTTGCAACATAACTTTTAACTCACATATTAACTATACGACCAGACATATAAGAGATACAGTAAGTTTTGTTTTTTATTTTATTTTTCCTAAACGAGCAAAATTATATTTCAAAATGTTTGTTGAACAATGGAAAATGTGTTTCCTCTCATCACAGACAGGCTTAAATCAAAGGAAAAATACAAAATAAAGTAATCGTTGTGGTAGTCTTTTTCTTTCACGAAGTGCAAACGCTAGTACGTCATCTCTATACGTTCCCCTGGCTTTGAAAAGGACAAAATATGCATGCTCCTGGAAAATATGGCAAGTAAAAATCGTGTCTCTTTTATCCTTAATTTTTATGTATTACCAAACCGTTTTGTTCCGTAAAAATAAGTTCAAAGCTCTTTTCAAACAATCTGGAAAATTTGTATATCTCCGAAGGAAAGAGACCATCTGCAACTCCCTACGTAATTCAACGACACAACTAGAAACAAACACATTTTGATTATATTCTCTTTTTAAACTATCACCACCGAATGATATTTCAATTTCTTACAGTTTCTTAAAATTGTCTTAGTAATAGCAAACTCTAGATTCTCTGTTCCATAAATGATCACTTGTATAATAATAGATTGCTTTAATTAGTTAACAGCCATTCCTAGTATACGTTCTACGTTGAAAAAGGCCACGAAAACTAAAATGCTTGGGTTCTTTTGGGTAATGATGCTTTAAGTAAGTGGGAAATGGACTCAAGTAATTATGTACCCAATGTCGTAAACACAGGTTCAAATATTAATTACCAATTACTAAAGGTTAGATATAATATTCAAAGCAATTTACTTTTCATGGTGTAGATACCAATCACCTGAGGTTTAGAAAATATATCTTTAATGAATTTAGAATTTCTCAGTTAACTAATTCTTTACTGATATGAGAAATAATAAATAATAACTTTCTCACCTTTAGGTTTAAGCTTAGTAAAATAAACACAATAAGTGTAATGAGAGGATAAAAAGTGTTAAATTTACTTCTTTAATAAGTCGAAAGGAGAGGAAATCTACTCAAAGAAATGTGGCTATATACGTAACTTTCTGTGCAATATACATAATTTGAGGTACTGTTTCACACTGAATGCATCACCGTAATATTTTAGTTGCAGTTCATTTTGTGGTAACGATAGCTGCTTGTAAGAATTTGGATTAATATTTACTATGTAGCGATACTAATGAAAATAAATAAATTCTTGGGGCAAACCTTAATAAATGTTGTCGTTGAAAAATTCTTGTTTGAAATTTAGACTTCATCGCGTACTGCGAAACTTTCTGCATTACTACGATAGCGCGCTCTGGGGAATGAGTAACACACTAGCTGTCAGGAAGTGCTAGTGACCATTGAACGGAATGGTTTAGAGCCCACATTAGCAAAGGCATCTTATGTTTAGAAGCTCACGAGCTTCAGTCACTATTAAGATGAAGAACACTATTATACGAAATAATCACTCTTTAATTACACTTTGACAGTCAACATATATCTCTACAGAATGTGATACGTGATCAAAAGAGGTAGGACCAGGAAATTGGATATTTTAGAAAAAGGGTATTTAAGGTAGGTAGAAAACTCAAATAGGGAATAAACATATAAACAATAGTTCTCGTATTTTTTCGTTTATTTACAAATTAAACATAGTTGCCATAGCATCAAGGATTTAATGAAATCAAAATTTACTTAGCATTTATTTCATCCCTAAGATCAAAGTAACAGTTCTCCATTGCTGTTCTTGTTTTCCTTATAAGATCTTCAACTTCGTCCAGTCCCATTCCCTTCGTTGATATTTGTGGTAGAAATTCTACGATTGCTTTACCTGAAAATAAGACAAAATATCGTGAATTAAAGTTTTATTTTTTGTTACTGTTCACGTTTTTGTGCTATTTTTATTAACGTTCTTTGTTGGATTCTTACTTCAAATATTGTTCCGCATTGGTAGTAAATAATTTACCAAGCGCAGCTACAAGTAAATTCTAAGTTATCATGTTAGAGTCCTTGGTTGTATTACAAATCAAGATAGAATCTAAAGTCAAACACAGGCACAATTAACCTGTTTTGTTAGCATCCAGTTTAACGTAAATGTGACGACTTTCAGTTTTAGCATAGCTTTTAAACTCTATATTACTGTTTGGCACGTATTATGCTTCATTAGTAAAAGTTAAGTTGCTGCATTATACATTGCTCCAACCGTCTATAGACAACTTTAAACTCGAGAATTATCAGGATAAAGTATGTAGTTGAGGGGACATTGCAAAGGACTCTGAAAGAATTCTTTAGAGCCGCAAGGGTCAGACTACATGAGCGAGTCCCGAGATAGAGGAAAGGTTCCATTTGGTCATTACCAATGGGGACAATTGACAACTTACTTCACAAGAGGTACTCGAAGCTAATATCAGAAGAATAAAAACAGATATTTAAACCAAAATGCAATTATCTACAAAATTTCTTTTCAGAAAAACAAACAAAATTCAGCTTGTTTCTTTTTATCGTTCATGAGATAAAATAAAAACAATCTGCAAGAACTATTTGATAGTCTCACCTAAAAAACTAAAACTCTTATTAGTCAATACACAGGCTAAACGGCTGGAGCTAGAAAAGCGAAATTTGGTATGAAGATACATAATCACTAGCAGATTAAGCAAATATTACAACATTTTGAAAAAGTCGCCATTTTGGATCCAAAATTGCCCAAAAGCCCATTGTTGCATATAATACACAACCTAAGCGGCTGAAGCTGGAGAAACAGAATTTGATATAACGATACACCATCACTAGTAGGTTACGAAAATATTACAAAATATCCCAATGACGGCATCTTGGATTCAAAATGACGGACTTAAAAAAATCATTACATAGTTTCAGCCTGCTTACGCGTTATCCCATTCACTTTCAATCGAAAAGAACGTCTTTTTCCCGGTGGCGGGCTTTAACTGATTTCTATCTTATCCGAAATCATATTCAATCATATTACTTTAGTTTCTGATTTGAAATTAAACCGAAAACAAGTAACGAATCTTAAACCAAATTCGAATCCAAATTGTGTTTGATATTCTGTTTCAGAAAACCAAATGAAAATTCAATTTGTATTTTGTTTCTGTTCTAACCGAAACTATATTCAACAAGAATACGTTTGGTTTTAAGTGAAACCAAAACTATAATCACCCTATTGACTACGCGGGAAAACCTACTACAAAGTATCCATCGCGATTAATTTCCAATATATTTTGAAGAGTGCCTTCTCTTCTTAATGGACCCGTAGACTTGCAGGTCTATTTTAAATATCACACCTTAACATATATATCTTCAATGAGAAAGAAAGATTTAGTAATTCGGAACTTCTTGCACCTCATAATCATATCAATACTACTATAGTGTGGAGAAAATAACATTGAAATTTTAAATTCCAGTTTAAATTTGCTCCAACAGAGAATGTATAATCCGTAAAATCACTACCAATCAACACTAATAGTAACACAAAGCAAAATGTCTACTTCAATATCACTATAAATGTATATAAAGAAATGTATATAAAGAAATGTATATAAAGAAATGTATTAAGCGTGATATATCGTGTACTACATCTTTTTTTAACCTTTATATATGATTATAAATATATGAGCCCTTGTTATTTTGAGCCAAATATATTTCGTGTTATGTACATAGTACATAAAAGAGGAGATCGATCTTTAAAATTTTTGAATGTCCCTTGCACCACTCCGCTGTTAAGCCTCTCATTTATAATATTAGCTTGCTTCTGAGCTTTTGATTACTTTGGTTCAAACTTCCAAGCTTACGAAAGATAGTTAAATGATTCTGCTTTGTACTTTGCGAATGTACAATGATTTTTCACGTCAATATAATGAAAAGATAATATAATTTACACATTTAGAAACAACATTTCCAATTTGAAACAGATAAATTAAAAAAATTAGAAAATCTTCTTTCTAAAAAGTATAATTCTGGTCAAACTGTCTAACTGAAACTATTTAACTTACCAGGACGATAAAGCCATTTTCCATCTTTGATGAATGCATAAGGGGATCCAACACATGGCAGGATAGGGACTTGATTTCTGATAGCCGTGTAAAAGGCTCCCTTTTTAAATGGCAAAAAAGTTTTTGGTGATATTCCAGCTCTTGTTCCCTCCACGAAGATCACAACATTACACTAACGAAACAACAGTATGTTAATAAACTAATCAGGAAGGAAATGAGCTAACAAACGTATCAATAGACATCGGTAAACTTATAGTAAACTTTCCATGTTAAATGGATTGATGAAGCTCATGATAATTATGTTCCCAGATAAAATTCAAATAAAACATATTTTAGCTTGATATTATATGAAACACGTAATTAAATAAAATATTTAAAAACACATTTGATGATCAATTATTATTAGTGAAAACTATTGGTCGTTCACTTAGGGTAGTAATTGAAACTCGATTTCCCGACCTGCGATTGGGTGCTCTACAATTTAATGTATCAGGAGGCATCACAGAACACTGTGCATTAGACATATTACTTTCAAAATTAGCTGTTCGATTACGCGTTAAACTAGTCACCTAAGTTTGTACACTGTCAAAATGATATCCACTGACAAGCAGTTTATACGGAAGTCCAAGTCAACTAATAAATTAATAAATCAAAATTTTATGAACATCTCTTTAATTTGCTCTACTCTTCTGTAGTTTCCCAATTACCTAGTACCGAAATATTTGGTAATAATGTTGAGAAATTTATAGTTCTTGAACTTCAATATATATACGGTACTAAATTAATTACATTCATTTGCCACATGACCGAAAGCCATACATATGTAACAAAAGTTCATTTCTCTGTATTTTGATTGGGGTTAATCTTCAAACTATATTTATAATTAATTCTTTCCTGAGTTAGCCTGGATTCTAGATTTTACATTCCTCATGTCAGTAAACGTTTTCCAGTCCCTTCGGCTTATGTCTGGTTTTTAATGTAGTTCTCCATTGAAGTTAAGTGACATGTTTTCACTTTGACAATTCAAATTCTCCCTGGTTCTGCGATCCTAATGAAACGAAGGTAAACTATTAATATAATAAAAATCATCAAAACCTAAGAAAAGAATAATCAAAATAATATTAATGAAGTAAGGAGAGAAAGAATGAAAGCAAAGGATAGCACTGAGAAGAACAGAAGGAAAGATAGATGTATAACTAAAAATAACAGGTGTAGATCAGCACTGCGGAAGAGGTCGCTAACTGAGAATAGAAATGGAAATCTCAATTGCTTCTATTACAAATAACGTCGTATTGCAGCTAAATGGGACCTACATAAAACGATTTTGATGAATACTCCGACTTATCGTAGCAGAAATGCTTCTGTGTCAAGCGGGCCTAATGTACCAAGCTTGCAACAAACTTTACAAATAATTGATTTGAATCTCTCCAGAAAAGCTTCCTTAAATGACTCAAATTTTAGTAAGAAAGAGTACATAGAATTGATTTGCTAACAAGCCAAAGATAAATAAGTATAACGAAATCTTTGTTTATTATACCTTATCTTTACTTAGCCGCGTATCAATAGCTTTGTTGAGGCTGTCTCTTTCTTTCTGAGAACTGCATCTTTTAATAGGTAAACTTCCATGCATCCACAGGTAAATTCCAAGGAACCCTGCGTACATTAATTCTCGTTTGAATAACACAACCGCTGGACTGCCGAGGGGAGACAGAGCCGCTGAAACTGAAGAAAATTATAAATAATCAAAACATTAAGTTGCGACTGAAGAGATCAACATTTCAATGCACTGTATTGATTAATTTTAATGTAGCCTATTTCCGGTACACTATTTTCACCAAGTCACTTTATTGAGTGCTTTTCCATTACATTTATGTGAAGGAGAACTAAATCGGAAGTCACTGCTCCCAGAAGAGTAGGTGTTGAAGATGGTGGAATTGCTTAAAATATATTAAAGTTTGTTGAAAGATGGTGACTGGAAACGAACCTGAACCCACTGGTCGAATGTTTTTCTTAACTTAGTTCACGTACGTACAATTCACTAGGGAAAGAGATGGCATCTGTTAAGGCAGCTGTTGAAGATCTAGTAAGTTAATTTAAGTTGCCTGGCGCAAATACTATTCGAACCCGGACAGCTATCTTTGTGTCTGTCCGAGGAAAGTGATTGTCAGCGAAGACTGGCCTACAGCCGCTAGCTCTAAATACCTCGAATTAAAAGAAAAAGAGAATCATTCATTATGGTCTAGTGATTGTAGTTGAGCATTTGGAGAGGCAGACAGTTTCGAATCCTGTTTGTCAGAGGCGTACTGGTACAGTAGGGCTGGGTCGTTTGTCTTGGAACTGTAGTGGTACCCAATAAAGAAAACCACTTAACTCACTTTTGCTACTGCGGATAGTGTTATCTTGCAAAAGTGTTATCTAGTGTTACCTTGCCGTTCTTGCAAAATTAGCAAGACTTGTTATAACTAACGTAAATCTCAGCACGTTTATTGTAGGGCCCTCCCATATCGCAAGAAAGCGACATATAAAATTTAATCTTAAGTGTCCGTTAGTTTAATATATTCATATTCATTTAAGGAACTATATTTATTTAATATTTAAATTTTGAGTCCTGATGAGTATCTTACGAGGCTTCAAAAGTTCGTTTTGTGGCCAACTAAATTAAAGCGTATTAAACTTCCTTGAAAGCTGAATTTGGGCCGCACGCTCTACAGTGCTCACTAGTACGACGGCCTTTTGTTTACCGGTAACTGTTTTTTTCCTTGTTGGTCTTCTGGTTACCAGTCTTCTCTTGCTGGTGACTATGTAAAGTTTCTATTAGTTTGACGAGAAAACTGGAGGGTGATGTCTTAATCAAAGACTTCATCCCCCTTTCTTGAAGAACTTGCCGGCAATCGACGCTATCACACAAAGGTTAAGGCAAGTTTAAAGATGTTTAGCCTAAAGAATATTAATGATTCAGCGACATGAAGCTGCTGATTAAAACAATTGTCGTACTGAAATACGAAATGATATATAAATACTATTAACTTAATATTAACTTATTAACAGAACTATAATAAATGCTGAAACTAAACAACTTACGTCCGTAGACAAACCGACGTGTCCTTTATATTGTTTGTCTGTTTCCTCGCTGATTGAGGGATGTAGATTAGGACATCATTTTAAAGGAAACAAATGTGACTCGTGTCATAATGAACTTCAGTTAAACGCCCTAATTAAATTAACAGGAAGGTACTGTATTCTCTTACTCAACGTATCGTAGAGTTTTGTTAGCAATCGAAACAGTAATTAAAACGTAAAGACGTGTAAAATTAATCAAACAACACTAAGTCACAGTATTGAACAATTTATTGTACTCTTGAAGAAATTAAGAAATTAGTTCTGTGATGTCCTTGAAATGCACGTAAAGATAATGTTGTTGTTATGTACGAAAAGCATTGTAAATTTTATGAATTATTTGAATATATAGGATAGATGATCCTAATGTCCTCATACCCTCAATACTTGTCACGTTACTTTTATCGTTACTATAAGATAGAAACAATGAACAATTAACGCCAGTGATTTTTGGTGTAGTTAGACACATATTTTGACTTCATTATGCCAATTTTACAGCGCGTCATCTGATGTGTGTTTTGGTCAGTGTGAGAGTGAAGTGCGTCAGTTATGAATTTTCACGTGATCTGCTCAGTTGACATGTTTAAAATTCTTGACGTAGGAGGTTACGGAACATACAGAAAATATAATACATACTTTTATTATTTTAACAAGGAATTCTGATGAAACGTTAAACGGTTGGGCTTGTTCTTTTAAAAAAAAATCAATGACGTTTGATTGTTTTTATGGGAGGGAGGGATTACTTTTGGTATGCAAAGAATAAAATTATTCCGAATTTCGTAATGTACGATGTTTATTGGTATTTTTATATAATGCATTAGAATTAAGTTCAATCATTTAATTTGAGTCAAACGCTTAATTGCAACTCCATGTCAATTTTTGTGGTTATTTGATAAATACTTTTAAAAAGTCATAGAGGTGACAACTACTAGCATGCCTATGACGAACACTGGAGTCGACCACGGTAGTTGTGTTCTCTGAAACGTCAGGCCAGCATCTAAATGATTCTGGGTTCAAATTCCGGCTTGGCATGGATATTTGTGGATTAAGAAACTCAGCAGATAATAGAATCATGACAGACTAAGGATTATACGTAGTTAATAAAATTGCCCAAAATACCAATATTTTTGTACGAAATCTTGATCCTGATCAAAAAGTCGATGATATCATAAATTGTAAAAATACAGGCATATGTAAATATACTTATAGCTTTTGATGTCTTTGAATAAAAAGTGGATCATGAGTTGTTACAAAAGCTTTATTGAAGTTCTCAGTGGAGAAGAAATACCTTTTTTTTATGGAAAGATTTTCCCTTTCCATTGGAACATGTCTATTCTTGAAGATATGGAGAAACACGCGCTTGAAGAACTTCGGAAAATCAATGGGAAGAACAAAGTGGTCACACGTGGTGTGCAAAAGACATTTCAAACCTGAAAACAAAATTCACAACGCCGCTACAATTCCAATTTGTCCGCATCCGAGGAGTTTAAAAAGATCTATCGCAAAAAAAAAAAAAAGAATAAATGAAACATATCAAAGAGTCTAAAAAAGTAGCAAAAAAGAAGAAAAGAAAAGAATCTATTACATCCAAAGAACTTTATCAATCGAAAGGTAAAAAGTTTGAAAGGTTTAAGAAAAATTGCAAGGAAAGTCTTGAGGCCAAAGTCATTGGTGATATCAAGTGTGAGTGGTGTGAGGAGCAACAGTAAATCTAGACGTACCAAGTTAGAATTCCACTTGTTTCATATATAAACAAAAATGGTTCCAAACTAATATCATAAGTAACCAACATAAACAATTCACTGCCCAACATGATTTTTACCTTCAGAGAAGCAATGGATGACTCTGAATGATTCTGATGCGTAGATAACGGAAATGATCATGATTCTTTCACATCACGTCACAGTTCTGAGATATTCCATGGCGTATATTTCGCTTGTACTGCTAATTTGGTGAAAGGTTGAACGTAAGGTAAGCCCATTCTACCGGCAGAAATGCAAGAGCGAAAGATTAAAATACTTTGTCTGCATGATATTCTGCCTTTCCAAGTCTTCTCCTCCTTTTTAAAACAATAAAAGTAAGTGCTTGAGATTATAAATTTTCATTTGATTAATTACTGGCGCCCCATATCACCTTCCTCTCGTGGTTCCTATAGCCCATCATCATTCGGTTGTCGGATTGGCGACCAGAACAAGCCATGGACGCTTCATCAGTGCTGTATAACTTGTACACTTCGCATCAAAAAAAAAAAAAATGCGACAGCGAACGCCGTGTAGCTAGGCCATCCAAATGACGTCTTATTATCCCATATTTCTGTCTGGTAAACAGAACCCCTTTTTCTCCTTTATTAGTCTCGCCCATACTAAAATCAAGAAACATCATGAGCACTTTTTTTTAATGTACATGTATTAGTATCGATAAAATAAAAGAATAAAAGCGAGACGAATCAAGGTATATAAGTTGATGGAAGGTGAAATTTAAACACACACATTGAAAAATTGAAACCAATGAGAGAGCGAAAAAAGGGGGGGAAGGAGAGAGAGGAGGAGAAGAAGAGGAGGAGGAGGAAGAAGTGGGAGTACAGATAAAAATATGAAATTTAAACGTAGTTAAAAGAACCTAACATTATAAATTTCAGTTCCCACAAATCCAATAGCATCATAGAAGTGATTCTTAGATTATATATATATATTGTTAGGGAAATTCGAAAATATATACGGGTACTCTAAAATTCATCTAGTCACGTTCAAATTGGAGACCAAACTTGATGGTCAGATTAAATAGTCATGATTTCCAGTGGAACTGGAGAGCTCTGAGACACCTATAGGATAATGTCAAAAGATTAACACACATGCTTTATGTGTGCGTGGTTCGGTTGCAAAACCGGTGGGGCTCATTGAACGTAACGGTTCGGAATACATTGTAATCATGTACCGTCAGGATTGCCAGATTGGGGAGTGTAAAGTGAAAACTGGGAGGGTGTAAGTAGAGTTTTGAACGGTTTCTATCAACTTTTGACCGCAAAAAAAGTTAAAGTTGAGGGATAGTCTAGAAGATTTGGGGCTGATCCCCACAGAGACCGAGGCCAGGCAGAATAACTGATTGTAACAAACCCAGTAGGCACCGTAGACCATACCTTCCATTCCAGACAGCTAATTCAAATTGATCACAAAAATAAAATAAATTAATTATAATTTTTATCCTTAATTTCTATCAGAAAGAGCTAAGATTACATATCCAAACTGTATTAAAATGAAAATTTGCAAATGTTAAAAAGCAAAATTAGCATGCTCCTTATAGGCATAGCAGACCATACATGTTTCACACTTCAAATCTGAATAAAAAACTACATTTAATAATATGTTGATAAAGTATAGGATGGAAACGAATATTTATGTCAACTAAGATAAAGATAATTCTTCTCTTCAAATAGCCAAAAATGGGGCAATTTCCTTCTCATACCTGTTTCAAACATATCTCCCTTGATTCCACCTATTGCGAATATAACGTTCTAATAATTACAACACTAGTGAACTTGTGTTTATAACAATTCACACAGATGGAATGAACTGGGCAGAACTGAAATTGGTCACCGACTGTCAGGGGATGCTGGTCAAGTTTTGGACTGTGACATTGGGTTTAAGATTCGAACCCATTCTGACCCAGTGATTCGGTTTACATCTGATAACTCAGAGGATGAAGGAGTGATTTTAATTATTTCATTGCGTTTGAACAGTGTTTCATTCAGGTTTTAGTAGGACCGGTGATGTTACCCCGAGAACACGAAAAACACGAAGCCCAAATTCCCAGTTAAATATATTTTCCAGACGGTGTCAATCAGGTTGCTGCGTCACTTATGTTTGGGTCAGGCACTGCCACCGGTTTATCGAAAGTGACTCGGATTTGGCTCTGGAACACGGACAAAAAAGAGAGAGAGAGAGTGTGTGTGTGTAGAGTAAGAGGAAAAATAAAGATGAATAGAGAGAGAGAGAAGAAGAAAAAGAAAGAAGCAGCGTAGACACGATAACAATATATCAAAGAGGGGAAGAGAGAAAGACCAATTAAAAACATGAAAAGAACGTTATCATTATAATAAAGAACACACACACTGTTTACTCGGATTCTCACCAGTGATGCTTTGTAAGTTCTCCAACCTGAGATGAAGATATGTTTGCATACTTCAGTTTATGTGAAAAAGAAACTGGCTGATGCGGAATCGAACTGAGGTTTTCCAATTGGAAAACTAGCACGATAACGATACTCCACAGTAACTCTATCCAAAACATGTTTAAGAAATCGTATAGTGTTTCTTCCTAAGAATAATAACATCAAAGTTGATATTTTAGATCAATGGCGTGTTCTTAACTGTCCCGGTAAACTGCAGAGACTTTATTTGGCTTTTCCAGCCACCATTTTTAAATCGTCTTCTTCTGTATAGTGACTCAAGTATTGATTCCACAGAGTGAATGATTCTCCGTTCTGTATGTGAAGTTATGAGTAGATTCTTCACGATAACTTTGTAAAAAAAAACTTTATCTTGAACATGGTTTGAACCTATGTTGGCTCGTTTTAGTACTGAAACGTCCAGAACGTTTTATCTCGTCCATCTTGCCAAGTAAAGATAGAAGTAATGAATTACTAAGTTCAAATGTGAGGAAAGTGTCACGTTGAATCTATGCGTTACATTTTGTTTGCATGTATTGTGTGGTAAATAAACACATGTGTATGTATGTCCTTTTTGTCATGTCTAATTATGAAATTAATATATTACGGCAGTTTTAGGAACAAATCCAGTTGAGGGTAAGTGTTGTCACATTAAGGCACAATCATTTATTGTCTTTTATTTTATTGTAAACCAGGCTAAACGATACTAACATCACAAAAAGAATTGTCATTAGCTAACGGAGAAGTTAAAGTTTCAATTAAAAGTTCTATTACACTTCGTGAAATATGATAAGTTGAACGTGACACATATTTTACCTTTTGAGAGTTTGTATTGTAAGTATAAAAAATCATCACTTGCAGGGAATTCAAACCTACAATTATAAGGTTTGCTACTCTAGGAGTGCCTCAGGATTGAATTTGATTCCTCATCTGTATTACGTGAAAGTGTAGCTTTTTGTAAATTTTCGGAACAGACTTGCTGACTGAAGACGCCTAGCATCAAAATTATCTCCACATTTTCATCTTCTGTGGAACAAGAAAAGAAAAGGCTGCATAAACTGCATATAATGTTCGCGGTATAGAACTTGCCTAAATTGAATACTGTCTAGCGTAGCCCTCATGGTCGAAGGTTTTCAGGCTCTTGGCTATTTGACGCTCATGAATATGGATTTGAACCCCGTATCTTCCACAATTATTCTTTTCCTTTCTCCAGCTACGTCGGAACGATAAATTTTAGTTCTCAAAAGTGGTAAATGGCGTTTACATTCAAAATAAGAAAAAAAAATGTGTTTGAATTTATTAACAAATGTTTACACAATGAAGAACAGAATAAAGGCAACACGCAAAGACAAAAAAATATCTAAACATTATCAATAAAAAATGCTACGAACGACTAAACGAACAGCTGGGCTCCTAATAACGGGGCCTACAGTTTTGGCTAAAGTCTGTTCCGAACCCACGGTCAATAGTCCTCCACGGACTTGAATCCATGTTTAATCGCACCAAGAAGTAGGTAAATATTGTGCGTAATGATATAATAAACTTATTGGAGAAAAAACATGTATAGTATGGCTACAAACTTTTATGTATATTTTGGATTGATCCGTACTCATACCATATTGGCTTTATGGTAGACAAAAAGGGTGTGCGTGCGTTTTCTCGGGAACTCCCGTTTCCTCCTACTTTCTTCATTCCACCAAATAATCCCATCATCATCCATGCGGCCTGAGCCAAAGCTTCCTAAAAGTCCTTAAAAGTAAATTTAAAATTCCTTTCAAATTCAATTTTATGTATACACGCAAAATCTTTTATTCTAGAAACGAAAGAAAAAACACGACATGAGATTCAACTCCAAAGAATTATTCGTGAGATTGGCACTGCACAAAATGTATGTGCCTGGCGTGACAAGGAGAGAATCATACTTTAGTGATTTTATTGTTCGCTGATGTGACAACTAAGCAGTGTAAGTAGAATATTTTCTGGAAGTCAAAATTTGAAACATCAATTGACATGTACTTTATATTTGCTGTATAACGCCAGAATAATATTTGTTATTTGAGTTAAGAAAAGTCTAATCATAGGTTCAAGTTCGAGGTGTTTATTGAACAGAGTTGTTCAGAGCCCTAGTAAGAAGCTATAAGAAGCTCAGTATGACCACTGTGCATCAATTATGTAGAATTATATGACTAACGGAGAAACACCATATTGAAAATTTGACGACTATTGATTCATTTGCCGTATAATGTGAGTAATACTATATTATTTTGCAGTTTCTATTTTAATGTCCTCTATTAAGGTTTCCAAAAACACATTGACGGAGACATATTTATTCTTATACTTTAAGTAACTACTGGAACTCAAGGTACACATTTACATCCTCTTATAAAATCTTTACTAATAAACTTTATCCATCTGTTTATGAATGATTATGTTGTACTTACCTAGCATATCTATAACTGACTGATGATTGGCTACCAACACAAATGGCTTTTCAGGCGCTTGTTTGATATTCTTTACACCTCTAACATCTACATTTATTCCCACTAATTTCAGAGTTAATCCACAAAGAAATGCAAATTGACTGAAAGAGAATAAAGGAATAAAAATAAAGGAAAACTATTTTATTTTATTTAGATTTTTACATTCAAGATTTTTTTAAAAGTACACTGTCTTTGATTTATCATAAACTGATGTTTATGAGAAATTGTGACAGAGCGTCTACACTTAGTTACACCAGAATCAGAACCAGAATATATATTCGCATGAACTTAGCACGATAATTCAGTAACAGTTTAATTATTCATTTAAATAAAAATTTCTTTTATCATCTGAGCTGGCAAACTTGGCCTCAGCCCATCGATCCAAGAACAGACATACTTCGGCAATAACTCTTGCGGAGGCAGACATAAAGACGGTAGCATTCAGTTGAGTTACCCTTATTGTGATTTGTGTGGTGAAGCCGACAAAAACTTAGAATTGTCATGCAGAAAGGCCGGAAGTAGGTTTTGAAGCCGCGTGCATGTCAATTGCCGATTCTAATATTTATTTGTCGTGTTCCGCTTTTAATAGATTTTTCTGTTCCCATATCATAACGTACAGGCAGTTAAAATTTTATCGGGTGTTTCGGTACATTGTGGGGGTGAATCCAATTAGGAAAGAATATTTGCCTTTTATAATTTTTGCGCAAACTTGTTACGGTGAAAACCAGTTAATGGGAGCAATATTTACAATGATGATCAATATTTACTAAGATGATGATCTATGGGACAATACGTACATATTCTATTTTGCTTACCCAAGACAACGCGCATGCGCGTAGTGCAAGGGATTTCGGATTGGATCTACGATGAAAACTTCTAAAGATGCAAGTTTTTCTTCAGATTGCCAATCACAGTAACTTATGGTCATGTAGGTTAATGGTGCATTGCAATATTTTGTTATCAATTTAAAATAACATTCTATCAGTTATAAGCAGGGCTCGAAATTGAATTTTCTACATGAAACGGAACATTTCACCTTCCTTAACATGATGTCTTTATTCTCTCTGTTTACTACGGTGATGAGACAGGACATGAAGGTTTAAAATATTCACGAACCGAAACGCTGTTTCAGCGCGCTCAGGCCGATTCGATTCCTTTCTATCAGATTTCTCTTGTTCTGTGAAACATCGAAGTCATACTTATTGGGGTCAAATCCCGAGAGCTTTGAATTTCAATGTGTTTATCAGTGGCGGCCGGTAGTTGTCTCCACTGGATGTTGCACTCATGAGCACCGCGAGCTACAAAGATTAGGGGCCACGAAAAATTTAGGGAAGAGCTTCAGCTTAAGAAAAATAATTAAAATAAATTGTTTGTACTGGAGCAAGGAAAATGCCCCGCTGGCTGTAGGCCTGGACTTTCGCTATGTGTGAGAGGATTGGGTAGCTGATCAGTCACAATCAATCAACGTACCGTATAGTTAAATTAGGTAACGTATACACAAAAGAAGAAGTGAACAAATTTTCAAATAGCTGGTGTATGCATATGTAGTCTCCGGTTTACCTAAGAGATGGCACCAGCAAAAAGTACGCAGCGTATTCATTTGACACATACGTCATTTTGTTCGTCTGACATTAAACTACAAACACACGCAACTTGAGTCCGCCGAACACTGGCGTCTTTGTTTTATCGTTCAGTGATCATGTCGAAGTTTGTGCCTGAAAAAGAACATTTGCGGCAAGTATTGCTTTTCTTATTTAATCAAAAGAAAATGCTGTTGAAAGTCATCGTGTGCTGGTAGAAACATATGGTGAACACGCTCCATCGATTAGAACATGTGAGACATGGTTTCGACAATTTAAAAGTGGTGATTTCAATGTGAAAGACAGTGCGCGCTCTGGTAGACCACAAAAGTGCGAAAACAAGCAATTTCAGGTGTTATTTTAGGATGACCCAACTCAAACTCAACAGCAATTGGCAAAAGCATTAAATGTGTCACAAGAAACAATCAGGAGACGTTTACGAGCAATGGGGAAGATCAATAAACTAGGTAAATGGTTCCCACACGATTTGAATGAACGTAAAATGGAAAATCGCAAAGACACTTGTGAAATGCTGCTTCAACGCCACGAAAGAAAATCATTTTTGTATCGAATTGTGACGGGTGACGAAAAATGGATATATTTTGAAAACCCGAAGCAGAAAAAATCGTGGCCTTCATCCGATCCTTCAACACCAAGGCCAAATCGCTTCGGCAAGAAGACCATGCTTTGTGTCTGGTGGGACCAGAGCGGTATTGTGTATTATGAACTCTTGAAGCCCGGCGAAATCGTTAATGCACAACGCTATCGCCAACAAATGATTGATTTAAATCACGCATTGATCGAAAGACGACCGGAATGGGCCCGAAGACATGGCAAAGTGATTGTGTTACACGACAATGCGCCGTCTCACACAGCAAAAACAGTGAAAGACACCTTGAAATCGCTTGGATGGGACATCCTTCCGCACCCGCCGTATTCCCCAGATCTGGCGCCATCTGACTATCATCTCTTCGCATCAATGGGGCACGCGCTCGCAGAGCAGCACTTCTGCAATTTCGAAGACGTTGGAAAATGGCTCGACGAATGGTTTACCGCAAAAGACAAGCAGTTTTTCTGGCATGATATTCATCAATTACCTGAAAGATGGGTGAAATGTGTAGAAGTCGATGACCAATATTTTGAATAAAACAAAATTAATTTCCCTTGAAAATTACGTGTTTTCTTTACCCCAAAAAACGGCAAAAACTTATGCGTACACCTGGTAAAGGTATGTTAGTCCATTAGTTACGATTTTGAGAAAACTTAGATAATAGTCGTAGCTATAATACTGAGGATAAGGATTGATAGTATGTCACAATTTTCGTGGCTATAAATTTGTGTGACTGTTATTGGCATTGATAATATCAGTTTTAGAAGATTTGGAGATTCACTATACGTTTTCTTCAAGCAATTTTGAACTATAAAGTCTAAGAAGCCCACAGTTACTGACATTGACCGAAATTCTTCTGTCCAGTACATTGAAGATAGTTCGTGACGACAGAGCTTTCCTTTGTCAAGAAATCTGTAATTGGGACATAATTTATCCACAGATTGTTTAGCGTGGCTGCCATAACGTGCCATGTGAATGTAAGGATTTTGCTTCGCAAGTAATCACATCGCATACTTCCTTTGCTTCCCTTACCCATTCCATTCTTTTACTCTTTCTCCTTTTTGATACCGTGTTTGTATTGTCTGTTGTTTCACTCGAATCATCAAGCTAGTCTTATTATATGTCTAATATTTGTTTCAAAGTGGAAAATATGCTTTTGTGCCGATGGAGGGTCAATTTCTCGATTTTCAAGTTCATTAAACAAAATTTCCACAAGAAGCATTATTTTACTAAAAACGGGAGCCAGAAATTAAAGTGGTTGTTAATAAATGTTTTCTTGAGTACTTTAACTCGATGGACTGTGACTGAATTTTTCTCTTCCTCCATCTTCATTATCTTACTCATGCATTGAATAATATCCATTTTATGCTCAAAGACAGTATTTACGCTTCTGGACAGGAAGTTTTAACGAATATTTCTAGCTCGGTGTGACCAGAAAAAATATTACATTTCTAGTTATAGAAACAGCTTTCCAAATAAATAAATTCACTTAATGAGCGTAGGAATATATATATATATATATATATATATATATATATATTGTTTTAAAACATGCCATTGTTTTAAAACTATGATTTCGCGATTAAAGAAACATGAGTCAACCGCAATGGCCTCTATCTAAAAGCGACACTGAACTGACTGTTGATGCTGCCAAACGTTTCATGAATGCATGAAGCCAGGAAGCGGAGAGGACACTTAATATTGTTTGTCCACTTCCAATCTAAAGCAATACGGACCAAATTTTCAGTTTAACTCAGCTTTCTATGTTTGATATCGCTGCGTGGCCCGCTTTTATTTATGTCTTTAATTCCTGAGAAAACGTAAATATTATTTGCAGTGTTTTCTATTACATGCAGCTACTGTATACTATATATTAAGAACAGGCGGCACAGCGATGAGAAGCGTATAAAATCGAGTTAGAACTCAAACTTTGGTCCACATTGGATTCGACTGGAAGTAGACATATGAGTTTAAATATTTGCCCTGGCGTTTATCTTACGCTAAGCAGTCACCCCACTATCGTTATGTAGAGCTCTTGAGTCATTCGTTAGATGTACTATTCTGTGTTAGCATCGCATTGAAAAGCAAAAAGGAATAAAATAATTCACCATCGCTTCATCAAGAAAACAAAACGGACGAATACACATATACACGCTCTCACACACACACACGCATACACATTCTCTCTCTCTCACACACACACACACATACATACAGAGAGAGAGAGAGAGACAGAGAGAAAGTACGAGTGAAAGGATTCTAGCATAAAACCTAGGCGGAGGCCATGCGGGACAAAAGAGCTCCTTTCGGATGCAGTGAAAAGCTAAGGAGGAGAGAAAAGAGTAGAAAATATCGTTCTTTGCTTGGTCGCTGCCAAGGTGTGTATGGTCGCTGCAACCTCCTAATACCTGTGAAAACTGCTATTAGATGTCACTCGAACATGCAGCGGAGGGAGAGACCCTGTTAGGAGTAGGGCATTAATAGCGTTGCGGGCAAATTATACACCAAGATTAAACTGTGAACTTGTGAAGTATTTTTTCCTGTTCCTAAAAGGAAATTATGGCTTTATTTTAACACCAAGGGGTAGAATATTATTATATATTCTATATTTTAGAGTGATTGAAATAAAAATTAAATCGCTTAAGAAAGTGGGTGTTGCACAACAAGCCAACACTGGCACAGTCCGCCACTGGTATTTATGGTATTTTGGCAACGCAATAAATAGACTCACACATGACAAGGAACGAGCTATTTTTCATTTGAAAGAACTGCTTCATACATTCTACATGCAGTATCTCTATTAAAGATTTTTTATTCACAATATGTTGACCTGAGAATGTGTATCATTAAGTATTTCTAGAAGACGACTAACCTTCAATATGACCAAATTCGTACCGAACGGATTGCTAGTTACTTAAGTCACTCAATTCCCGACCATCAATCACTAACTTTTTCCGAAAGCACTAACTTATGTGAGAAATCCATTTCGAAAAGCACCATGGCTCAAGCGCCATAACTGTTAAAAATCGATTTAAAATCTTGATGTACACTTCCTATTTTTTTCAGTAATAAAGAATTTACTATCATAAATATCTCAGAAATAGTAGTAGAAGTTTTAAGTCACGAAGATCTTACTTTAAATTAAATAAGATTGCGAAAAAAATACATTCATAGTTTACTATTAAATTTCGTTTCTGTCCTGTACTTTGTAATGATAATTTGATTCATTTGGACGTTGTGAAGTTTTAAAATTTTACTGAAGTGTTAAGAAATAATAAAATGAACTAAATAACGCTAATATTTCAATTTTACTTTTTATGCACATAAAGGCGTTTAAGAAATGATCTACTCGTGTATGTAATATTTACAATTTAATACACAACTCTATTCTGTAATTTATGTTACCATATTCGTTGTGTTTTAAAGACATTAGCAGTTCCAAGCCAATGATAATAAGTTGAGCCGTCAGCTCAAATGTAGGAATCTCCAAACCTATTTTCGTAAATACATAACTCAAGCAGATATGTTTCTTGCTGAACCATCGCAACAGATATTTCATATTTATTTCAGCTGAAGTGAGCATATTGCATCTTTACGTCCAAAATGTCGTACAAAAATTACTGAATGGATATTGCCTGAATGGATTAAGAACAGGAGGAACCGGGAGAGGTATTCTTCTTGAAACATGGCTTTATCTACATATTACTGTTACCGTAAGGGTTGCCAGGTTTTTTCTTTTTAGTCGTTTGCTTGAAAATAGCTGAGAAAATACGGACCGCATGAGGTTCGCCATTTGCGTTGGACTTACGAACGTCAAAAATAAAAAATATGTTTTAAATTCTTCTACTTTATAACTTTTCTTATAGATTGGAAATTTCTATTTGCTTGGCATGTAAGTACCAATTCAAGCCAAAATAAATCAAAAGTACAAAAAAAAAGTGAAGGAAAATAGAAAACTCCTATTTTTGTGTATGACTTTTCAATAGGAATCAATATTTGTGTCTATAATTCTCCTAGCAGACTTTCAGGGTAGGTTTCAAAATGATCGCGTTGGTGGTTTCCTTGTCAGTAAGTATTTTATTTTTTATAACTTTGTATTGCTGAAGGTAAAATTAACAATGACATGTTCGAAATATATCAAATTCGGCTCACTAAGTGTACAGATTGGAAGTGATATATTTTATAAATTTTATTTAACTTACTTTACACCGTAGAAACAGTAATATAAAATATCGTGTTTTGTGCACATTGGGACTGTTGAACGTACGAATTTGAATTTGAATTAAATTGGAATTTTAAATAGAATATGGACCGTATGTGTTAAACAGTTTTCCAGCACAATATGAACATTTTAAAATTATGACTTTAACGCTTTTTTTACTATTTATACTTAAAACATTGCTTAAAAATCTTCGGAATGGAGTAAAGGGTCTATTAATCTTCACGATATTCACTTTGATACGCCCGTTATATTAATAAGCTGAAAAGAAAGATATGTGCAAATACTTTTGTTATTCTCTGAACATTCAATGACTCCGCTCCTCTCTGGATTTTAACAGAGGGCTGTGTGCTCAAAATGGATGTACACAACTCTAGTCACTACAGTAAATGTGTCTTCAGAACCGTCATCTTGCATTGAGGTTTAGGAAATTTTAATTTGACGATCATTCAATCACTTCCGGATGGAGGTTTAAAGTTAGTTTTGAAACGATCAGTCTACACATTTGAAATGTTCACACAAAATACTTCAAGGATCGATATTATCTCGGTGTTTAATTCCCAGAAATGTACGAATTTTGATTTTGGTCCCCTTATTTTATTTGTTACGTTTTCCTTCCTCGTATTTCCGCTATTTCCCTGTCTCTGTTTCTGCATCTCTCTGTCTCTCTCTCTCTCTTTCTCTCTCTCTCTCTCTCTCTCTCTTTCTCTCTTCTTCCTTTCTCTACTTCTAATTTTGTTTCTCCAGCTTTTGTCTTACTGGCATCCATACCCATGATTTTTGTTTGATTTTACTTTTTTCCTACTGTTTCAACCGATTTTTCTTCCATTTAATCTGAGAATTCGTGCATATTTAGAAAAAAATATGTGAGAAATTTATATTTTGCTTAGTTTTGTTGCTTTGGAGGAAAGGATGAAAGGAGACAAAAACCTTTCTCTACCAAGCACGAATTTACCAGATGTACTTTGGTGAACTAACTGCACATCGTTTAGAGCCGCATTTTTAAAGCAAAATATACCAACTAATGTTCTGTGACTCGTATACTGCGTGTTATTTATTGCAAGTTAAAAGGAGTAAGAGATTATTATTACTTTCCATTGTCTCTTGCATCCCTGTTCTACACTGCAAAAATAGCAGTGTCAATTCAACACAATGCCGTGCCCCAGTGTGAGTACCACTTTTTGTGTGCCAAATAAACACAACACACGGTGTTGATTTCGGTACTGGGAGAAAAAAAAGCTACGGCTGCAGCGAGATTTGAACATGGGTCGAGCGTCTTACCGACTTGGTTAAATCGGGAGAAGGAAAAGGCACTAGATGCAAACGATATTCAGTGAACAAACATTTGAATTAAACGACTACACTATAGATTTAAACAGTGTAGTTGATCAAATATATATTGCTGAATGCCCAAAACAAACTAAGTTCCTTGCACGACTTATCCCATGGCTTAATCGCTTCCAGTTTGTCAACTGGGAACCAGAATTCCCATTCATTGAGAATATTCGATTTCTATGAAAACAAGCGAGACAGCGACAGCCAAACACTTGACCAACATTAGTGCTTTCTTATCGTAAAAACATATCAAACGTTATGTTTGCTTTCATAGAAATGGAACATGTTCTCAATGAATGGGAATTCTGATCCCTAATTGTCAAATGGAAAAGTGATTAAATCATGGCATAAATCGTGAGAGTAACTTTGTTTGCGTTTGTGGTTCAGCAACATTTTTTTATCCTCTGTACTGTTTAAATCTAGTGCTCCTTTTGTCTGACGATTTAGCTAAATCGGGAAGACGCACATCAGTTCACATTAAGGTTATGCTTCGCCTTCCCTCCGTAGTTGACTTTCGTAGTGGTCGTGTTGTGACCGACCGGTGGGTGTGGTGGTGAAGTGTTTTGTTAATTTCTAGTGATATGATTTTCTCAAACTTTCAACACCAAAGGACATTGAAAATAGGCTTTAGTACTTTAAACCGGCGAACAAATTTGGGATACGTACACAAAGAAACCTACAATCAAATAGGAGTAGAAGAGGATGACGTGGAGAGTCTGGAAATTTGTAATTAGAAACGTGCGGTTTTTTGAAGGTCAAACGACAAGAATTGGTGAAAGGATAGATAGATAGATAGATGTAAAGGGGAAGTGATATTTTAGTAGATAATATTAGATACGTATTTCCAGTTACCAACGTAGATCCAGAATTTTATTCTTTTGTCATATACAGCGTTCCTCCAGAGATACACGATGCCTATCTACATGAACAATTGGAGCCCTGCGGTCCCGTGAGACGTCTTCAACAGTGTTTTCACCTCCAGTGTCGCTATAGGGTATACAAGGGAGAGGGTATAGGGAGAAGAATTATATTTTTCGAAAATATCAAAGTTACAGTCGCAAGATATCTAGAAATAGGGCCATTTAATCTGTAGATCCTTTCCAATGACTATACTCCTTCATTTTGAGTACCTGATAGTAGTAACAAAGAAAAAGACACAACTACGCGAGAAACGCCTTTTCGTGTAAACTTTTCGGAGTTTCCAACTGTGCCTGACAACGTTCTTAGACGACGAGTAAAAGAGAGTGATGTCATGAAGGTACCAAGTACATGGCATTGAGAGGTGGGTATAGATACGCCTTAGGGAGGGGTTGAGAGTGAGAGGAAGGAAGACAGCTGATTGTGCGATTACCCACGGGACGATTATTAGGACTCAAGCAGAAATTCATAGCGAGGACAAAGTGGAGTATATGGCATTCAAGAGGATAATACAAGAATTGAGAATAATAATAAAACATTTGTGGACCCATGTGGTAGTATGATATCGACCGCTAATATAGATGAAGAACAAGAAAATGCATGTGATCAAGTTCAGCGTTTAGGTGGTGAGAAGGAAGAGCTAGAGAACCTAACAGACGAATTCACAGAAGAGGTTGGAGGTCAATTAAAAAATGCCGGAGATTAGAGGTAGGAGAATGAAGAAGGAAATTTGGTAGGTCCGTTCATTAATACCCTGTCAGTTTCCAAAAAGATGAGGACCAGAGGTGAGTGAACCCTTTTTCTTCTTATAAAAAATCACAAACTAAAGGAAAACAAGTTTTGCGAAAATCAGACTTGAAGTGAATTTTTTGCACCTAAGTTACACAGAGGATAGTAGCGTTTTCTCCCCCCAATGAAAAAGACCTGTAAAACGGGTTTAGCATGGCGCGTTTATCACCATAAAAGACGTTTTATGATGATCGGAAGACGAGAGATGTCGATAATAACTTTCGAAAAGTGTTTTAACATACTCAGATATGATCTTCTCTATAACGCTATTACTAAGGAGATTGATTTTCAACCTCAATATTGTGGGGGTAGGGGAAAAGGTACCGAGTAGTGTTTTAGGGTGTGTCTTTGTCAAGGCAGCTCTAAATGTAGAGAATAAAACAAATACTTCTGAATATAACATTTACATTGACTCTTTCAACATCTGTCATGTCTATAGTGAAGGGAAATGCCAAACACTTGCTCAAACCCTGCGATCCTCTAATATTCATATTTTTGCTATTCAGGAGATTTCATCTCAAGATCTTCATACTACTATTTAAACATTATAATGCCACTGAAAATGTAGTACTTGGTTTCCTGGCGAGATCAGACCTGGAAGTTTCAGACGTACATAAAGCGGTGGATGGCAAACCGTATACCATAAAGTGTGCAGGTCTAACTATTTTTACGACATATATGGAAAGTGGAACTAAGGCAAATTTACAGCGTGAAAATTAATTTCAGAATTTAACTTTGAATATATACTAACATCCAAATCCCAATCTGGTAGTGTTAGGTGACATGAACGCAGTGTATGACCGTAAGATGACAACGGTTAAAGAAAATTTTAGTGGAACTTTCAAACAAATGAAAAAAAATGTTTGGAAGTGACGCATGCGTGGGAACATTGTTTTGATAAATGTACCACTTTTCATATATATGACTAATACATGCAAAAGCAGGCTCTGCTACATCCTACTTAGTCCGGTGTTAGAAAAGGCCACACCGAAAAACCAGCATCTCCGATCATAATTTGGTCCGGATAACTTTGAAATGGAATGCTCCCTTGGACTTCCGGCAATCCTTCTGGTGACATCTAAATACCGACTTTATCACAGAACCAGATTTTTGTCACTTAACTGCCGACATTATACAAGAAGTTAATAGTTGTAAAGGTAAAATGGTGGACGAATGGAAGGTGTGGACCCGTAATAAATATTTTTTTACGGAAATATGGATTATATACACGAGAGCATTACGAGAGCAAGAATAGAACTATCGAATTCTATCAATTGGTATTGCAAGCTTATAATTAGCGTGCTATGGAGGATCTAGTGTGTGTACTAAAAGTACGTAAAATACAAAGCAATATTAATGTTAGATCGATATAAAGGCCTAACAAAACAATACGTTAACAAAGTGCGGCATCTTTGAAACAGCCAATTTGGCCACTGTGATTCGGGACTCTAAGAGAAGAGATGATAACTTCTTAACGGAATTTCGAGATGAAAAAGGTCACCTTTATACAGGATACAGGTCCAGAAATATATGATGGTATTCGGAAACAGTATAATTATTCGGCATTTTGAAGCATTTGGTGAACCAGTGGCAGATTTTATCCAAGAATTACATTTGAAAAGTGTACCCCAACTATGTGAAGAAGATACTAATTTTCTTATAGAACCACTCACTATTCAGAAAACAGAAAGGGTACTCCTGTCTCTCCATGTAGACTCTCAAGGGGGAGGGGATGGACATAGTGGGCGGTGCAGGGTGGCAAATAAGGACTATATAGTGGCTTAGTTGGTAATGGTATTTAACTAATTTTGGAGTTGCCCTAAAGACATTGGAGACTTTTCCACAACTATAGGGGTGTTGTTAAAGAAAAACAAACAAATAGCGTCTGTGAACAATTGCAGATTACTTCATACCATGAATTTTGATGCGAAACCTTTTATGAAAATGATAGGTAATGACCTCAAAAGTGTTGTACCATCGCTTTTGTACTATAAACAAAGTAGTATTAAGGGATGAACCCCCTCAATATTCATTTAATGAATATTAAGGATTTATTATTGTATGCAAACAGGGGAGAAATTATCTCGCTTTTCTTCCTCAAGGCAGACTTTTCGAGCTCACAGGATCGAGTTTCACACGCTTTCTGTTCTCAGTGATGTGACCTATAAATTTACCTCAGAATTTATAGGACATCGTATCCTATTGAAACGTGGTGTATTGCAAGGATGCAGTACTGCAGCGATCTTGTTTGCTGTGATAATGATACCTTTTGCGTAGGCAGTTAACCAGCTTTTGTCGCGGATAAAGCTTACGCAGAGGGACATTCGGAGTTCGATATACGCTGATGACATCAACTTCTGTATTAGAAATGAAACAGAATTACATAGGATACGAAATCTAATCGAAAGATTCTATTATCTTTCGCGTATTCCTATAAATCCTAATAAAACTAGGGCGATGAACCTGAGAGCCCCGATCAGGTGCTTGCCTCTCTGAATATAAAGGAGTCAGACCATTTAAAAGTCTTAGGTGTCATTTGGTATAAAGACATGCGTCGTACTATCTCAGAAACGGGAAACAACTTGATACAAATGTTAGTAGCACACCTGAAAAAATATAAAGATTGTTCATCATCAATGTCGGTTCATAAATACATATATCTTAAGTAAACTGTATTATCCCTTACAAATTTTACCATTTCCCAGAAATTTTGGGCTCAACTACACAAATCATATGGCATAAACAAATGCTCAGTACTCCGAGATCGGGCCTTTACAAAAGTATAGAGTAGGGCGGGGAGCATTTAAAGAATGTCCAAATCCAAGCGAAATCCTTGCTCGCTCACCGGTTCATGGATATAACGGGAACATACGATGCTTTTTGATAGCAACACAACATATTGGAGACTCCGCTCTTATTGATATTAGAATGGTTCAAGGTCCTTTATAAAGAGTTTTCAGAAGTAATAATGGACTTCGCCTACGCGGTTATAGGACATATACCAATGGAGGACTTTACAGTGAAGGTTTTTTTTTACTCTTTTTCCTCTCAAAAGAGAGGAACGTAGTGAGACTTTTAAAAGAGATACAGAAAAATGGACCATTATTTGTGAGAAACTTAGTTATTTGAAAAATAATTCTCTCCTCCACAATTGTATGTTCATACAACGTTATAATTTTGATTCCAGTTGGATCAAATCTTAAAAATAAATGTATGAGAGAGGATGATAGGTGTAAACGTTGTGTAGAACACGAGGACCTATACCACGGTGTAGTGAAATGTAGGAATAAGGAATCTGTCTAGGAGAAATGTAAAGCTTTATACTGGCGTAGTACTCGATGTCATTATAAGGACCTAAATCTAAATGAGATTTTTTTGGCAACCAGCATTTAGGTTCTTTCCTCCTACACGCTACAAATTTGTTGTATGGCTATTTACTGTTACTTTGTTTATTTAAAAAACCAAATCGGAAATTAATGATGCTGACTGGTACACAGAAGAAGTTTTATTTCACTTCTTAAGCATACCGCGAGAAAAACGAGAAGCTGAATATGCTACTATAAAGTTTCGTATTGAGGAGTATACGTTAGTTGTTATCTTCTAAATTTCAGTTAAGTTCTCTTTGATTATAATTTCTTCTTTGGTTTGAGTTTCTTTAATCTTTAATTTTTGTAATAGAGAGGTTCAATGATATATAAATAAAAAGACGCTCGACTTCTAACTGAGCAACCCATTTTCAAATCTCGCTGCAGTCGTAACTTTTTTCTCACAGTACCGAAATCAACACCGTGTGTTGTGTTGACTTAGCACACAAAAATTGGTAGTCACGCTGGGACAAGACATTGTGTTGAATTATGTTTACTGTGTACTGAACCTCTAAAACTTTATTATAAGGAAAATAATTTTGTCTTTGGAACTCACCGGTTGAAACCTCGTTTATGTAGTCTCAGAATCTGAAAAAGGATCGCCAATAATGGAGCAACAATAATTGATCCTACTCCCAAAATTACGAAGGATATTATATAGCGTGCCCTTGAGTTGGAGCGATAAATGAAAATGGTAGCGATAAGACTCCAGGAGATCCATTTTATCCATTCGTCCATTGCTATCTGCTCAATGCTGCAACCTACGAAGGAAACAGACAAAATTACACTGTCATGTGTAGGAATAACATAGGGCTCGAGTGATTACAATACACTGAGTATTACAATATTATTTATTAAGGCTACAGACGTAACACTTTCAATTTCTCGAAGCTCTCTTCTAAATAGAAAAACAAAGATGGAGAACAAATTGGTAAATAGAAGGAAGTCTTAACAGTAACGAATAGTAATCATAAACAAATGTAATCAGACCCGAATTATAGACAGAATAGGCAGCTACCTACGAAAGCAAATTTTCAGGGACTACAATTTTATAAAATACCAATTCAAATCATTTAAGGGTAACTCGTTACTGTTTTGATTATTGGCAACATTGTCTCTAACAGTCTAAACTCTTTGGCAACCTAACTCTGTAGTATTCTAATCGCAATAGTTTTCTCTGAATTGCGCTATTTTCATTTTTTTTCGATAATGTTATTAAATGTTCAATAGCGGAGCTTGCTTTCGGTACATTTGTGTTTGTAATTACTATTAATAGAATACATTAAACTATATACAGTTGATGTAAAATACGAATGAAGATGTGAATATTGTGATAAAAAATAATACAAGCTTGCAAAATTTGGTTGATAACTAATACGGTATTTTGATCCACGTAAATAGCTATCGTCTTATGTCCTTGAAGCCATTTCATACAATATGGAAATCATTTAAAGGTGTTTCTTTTACTATTATTTATATTTATAGACATTGTTGGAAAACAATTAAATGTGTGTTTTTATTATAATTGCTATTTAGAAAGCATCTGGTTCAATTCAAACCATACCACGTTTATAGCAATACGATAAATTGCATAGACTATTAAGTGCTCACTCGCAATGTTAATTTCGCGGTTTGCGACTCAATTTCAGAAGATAAACTTAACATTTGTTTTAACAGTCGCATACCAACACTGTAAAAAAAACAACACTTTCTTACACTTTTAGGGCACTTTCAAAAGCAGGAATGTGTTTTAAAAGTATACCAATTGTGTAATAAAGTGCTGTGAAGTGTTCGAATGTGGTCCATTACAAGTTCTACATAAATCGAGTGCATTATTTGAAAATAATAAAAGCACTATAATCCTAAGAACATTTTTTTAGCGTTTTCGAGCACTTTTTCAGCACTATTAAGGGAGCACATTTATCTCACATTCTGTACATTTTTTTACACTTTTTCCAAGCTTATTACACCCCAATAATAGCTCACATTAATTTTTTTGTCATTTGTATTTGTGCCTCTTCATTATTTTTAAAGAAAATGGAGGGCTCAGGTAATTTATAGTAGTAGTATGATTTTTGTGCTTGTGAAGCGTTTTTCTAAATGCACAGTTTTAAAGAAGAGTTTAATATGCATTATTTATCTCTTTATCAGGTAGCTTGAAGGTATAGTGTTGAGATGCCAATTTAACATAAACTGTAGGTTCCATTCTTAGAAAGTCTCAAGATTGCCCAGGTGCTTAATCAAAATTCTACTTTAACGTTAGAAGCTATATTCCAGTTTAATAATTTAGCTCTATACAAAAATGCATAGGTAAACAAATTAAACTATACATCCTTCCAGTTTTTGAAAACCGTAGTTGCATCCTAAGCTTGTCTCGCCTGGGGAATGACGTCACTACATCAATTGAATTGAATTGTAAGGCCTCTAGGCATCTAAGGCTCAGGTCGGGATAGGGGAGGGGAAAGGATTGGGGAATGTGTCGGCCAGAGCCTATGTTGAAGATGCCATCCAGACATTTGCCTGTTTTTGACAGGAAAAACTGTCAGGATGGTCGGCCGCTGGGATCGAACCCACCGTGACCTCCCGAATGCTACGCCAACGCTCTTTCACTGAGCTACGGCGGCTCCGTACGTCACTGCATCACTTTTAAGATAAGATTGACTACGAATGAAGCGCACAAGCCGCCAGTTAGGGTACAACCCGATATTTACCTTCTGAAACTGTTAAAAAAGCCTTTATAAAAACAATCAAAATTGCCGGCACCATGACAAACCGAGCTTCCAAATTCCAATTTGAGGCTTATTTGTCACTGCTCGTTATCAACGTTTTCCTCAGTTACATCAGCTGAATGAATGCCTTGTTCCTAACATCATAGTGGGCTATCTCTTTTATACACTGTAAAAAAAAACACACTTTTTTAACACTTTTTTGAACACCTTTGAGCACTTTCTGGAAACGACTTTAGCTCACTTTCGAACACTTTAATAGTGTCCGAAAGTGAAATAAAGTGCTATTAAAGCGTCTCAAAGGTGTTCAAAAGTGTTTTAAAACTGAACAAAGGTGTTTCCTTATTAGTGCTACAAAAGTGCTCAAAAGTGCAAAGAAAGAGCCCTAAATTTTAATGTGTTCCAAAAGTGTGTTTTGGAAACTAGTTTCTACTACTTTCAGAACACTTTATTCACTTCCAAGCACTTTTGGAACATTTTATGAGCACTTTCTTACACAATATTACGTGTCATTAAGATATTACGTCAGCACGTTTTTGGTCAATTTAGACCCCTTCCCTCTTAGTAAGCAACATTAAATAGATACCCTATCCTAATATATAGACCCCCAGCAGAAGTATAAAAACCTTGAGTCTCTTTGCTCCCGGATGTTGACATAATATTTGAACGACACCTGACACAAAATATGTACATTATTCAATTACATATTTAATTGTGACGCAGAGTATCAAAATCCGTTATTTATTTTTTACTATAATTATCGAATTTTGAGACTACGCAGTACAGTTAAATATGTATTTAAAGCATATACATATTTTCACGTCAAGAGTTGTTCAAATATCAGCATTCGGGAGGAGGGGATTCAAGCTTTGCTTATTTTTGCTGGATGTCTATATACTAGGGATAGTACATCTATTTAATGTTACTTACTAAGGAGAGGGGAGTCTAAATTTACCAAATGTGCTGACGTAATATCTGATTGACACCTAATATATTTAGCGACGGCGCGTATTATCAAAATTCACCCACCTTTTTTCTAAAAATATTTTTCATCCAAAAATAAAACTTTTTTATCTATGGCTAAGAGATTTCGAATTAAAACTACATTTATCCGTGTTAGAACGGCTCCGAAACTTTTTTTTTTTTTTTTAAAATATTCCTGAAGTGGATAAAAATGGTTTTCATGTTACACGCCTGAACTTTAACTTCAACCGGAAATCTTACGCAGATAGTAAGTATATACTTTCGGAATGACTGATAAGAAATATATTAAAAACGACGACACTCACCATATGCTGGGTATAAGAGACACACGCTGCGTTGTATTTCTTGACCTGTAATTTGCAAGCCTGGGCTCTGCTCTGAGCTGAACAATTCGACTGAATTCTTTCAGGATTTTCCTGTCCCAGATGAATGTCGGGATGGTATCTTTAGGCGTGTCCGAACTAATTCTCTTTCACGGTCGTGTTTCCTTCGAGGATAGCCATAGGCAGTTAGCCTATAAATAAAACATGAGAATACCTGCAAGAAATAATTGTTATCTACATCGAAAATTCATTTTAATTTGCCTACACTCCAAATTATTAATATTTTCTTTCTTAATGTTTTAAAAGTTTGGAAAATTAACTATATATTATATTAAAGTATATTAAAACAATAATAATAATTGCCACTAAGTTTTTTTTTTTAATTTAATGCTTTACTTTCCATCATTAAAAAAATGAACAAGAATCAACAGTCCAGAAATAAAGGACTGTAAAGTCAGAAAAATTGTTGAATTCGCTAAAACTGCAAATGTTTGTTTGTATATTTAGCTTATGTATGAAACTGTTAAAGTTATTCTTCTGAGAAATTACACTCACACACGATAGCACAACGGACGTATTTTCTTGATATGCAGAACGTTCTTATCTCGTATGTTTAAGGCCAGGTAGAAATAGGGCGCCTGAGCAGCTGCAGGGTCCGTAATTGCCCGGAGGTTCGACACAACCTAGAACAATACCATAAAATATATAAATCACATGAAATTGTATTTTCTCTGACGAAATTACAATTAAAAAGTATGTATAGAACGCAGGTAGTATTTGTAGCTACTAGAAAAAAATCTGAAACAAAATTATTATTAATCGTATCTAGTAACATGCAATGCTGGCCATTAAAAATGCAACATCAAGGAGATATCGGATCAATGCAAAATATGTAGAGCGTGGAAAGATAAACAACTGATTAGCACGACAGCTCCGTGACCTATAAGAGGCGCCGGGTATGCCATCTAGGAACAGCAATCGGAGCCAGGCCAGAGAACCACAAAGCAGTAGTATACAACTCTTGGTGTCACGTGAGTGTGTGTGTGTGGTCGAAAGGTGCCTCGTTATCGAACATGGCAACCCTGCCAGCAGGTCTCCACCTTAGATCGGCGAAGGACTGTAGCATATGGAGAGTGAAGTTTATCCTTCCACGATATTGGTGCCCATATTAGAAGCACTGCGTCCATATTGCAGCGCAAATAGACTCGATGGGTTCACGAAGATACTACGCAGCGAAGTGCCGGATCCCAACAATTGCACCATATCGCGGGTCGCGAGGACAGACGACTTGTGTGTACGGCTCTGGCGGATCGAGCAGCAACATCCCGAAAACTGGCGCACGCACTGGCGGATGCTGCACAGCGCTCAGTGTTCGCACGAAGAGTTGTACGTCGTTTGGAAGAACAGGTCATATTTGCACGGTGCATATTGCTGCGGCTTCCACTGAGCACAGAATGGGTATGCAAGAATACACTAGTGTTGCCAACTCCGCGCATGGAGAGCCTAATGGCAGGACATCCTCGATTCAGACGAATCCCGCTTCTGTCTGCACCATAATGATGGCCGCTTCCTTATCTGGCGGTACCGTGGCATTAGGCTAGGCGACGTTCGCGTTTTGCATCACCACGTCGCGTGGGTCCGGTGCCAAATTTGCGGGCTGCTATCTTTTCTCCTTTTTGGTGTTGCATTTTTAATGGTGAGCAGTGTGTCTGTTTTAACAGCACCATTAGCTATATAGAAATATTGCTACAAGACACTCACAGCTAAATTAAATTACATACAAAACGAATTATTTTATTACTAAAGATAATAGTTTTATCTGTAATCTTGCTAATTCGCAATTTTCTGTT